>UYYA01005562.1:0-16707 GCA_900624975.1 Angiostrongylus costaricensis | reverse complement strand
TGGCTTGGTAAGCAAGCATACTGTAGTCAGCAGTAATGATTTAATTCAGAACAATCTGAAGAGAAAAGTGGAAGCGGGAATAAAAATTAGAGACTTCTTCACAATGAGTTCGGTGTTTGCACATTAAAACGAACAAACGTATGATAAAGGTAGTTGAAGACCTGTAGAAATGCTGAAGAAACACAATGAGAAAGTTTTTTATTTACGCGTAGATATTTGTATTGTATCTCATATTGTTTTTTATGCTTATGTATTTATATTTATAAAGGATAAAGGGTAAAGCTGTTGGCGTTGATCAATCTCTGAAGAATGCATCATGCATTCGACTTCATTAAGAATCGTTGGAGATGATTACATATCAAGCCTTTACAGTAACTCGCGGTGGCCTACTGATGTATCGGGTCAGTGCTGCTATCCTCCTAGACAAGCCTGGTACCAATTTTGCGACTCCAGAGGGATGGAGGCCTTGATAAGAATTCGGCGCGATGATAGATCCCGTGTGTATAGCAACGCGCCTCCGACCACTGCAATACACGTGCCCCTCTACATACTTATTTGTATCTACACCTCTTAAAATTCCACACTTATAAAGGCAAGAAAGTCCTTGAAGGCAGGTTCAGCCACGGCTTACCTCCCGTTGCATTTATTGCACAGGAAGTTGTCGAGATGCTAGAAGAAATGGTAGTCGGTGGGTGGATTTCGTTGCAGAGTTCAACATTTGGAGCGTTGGCAGTACGACTTGAGCCTCACACTGTCTTGCAGAGTTGGCGTCTTTCTATCAGTCAATGCTGAGTGTAGACGATGAAGTTTCTGGTGCGTTTCTATCGATTTTCTATAAGCGCATCGTTTCCGTGGTCACTTGGTCTGGATTCAGGGAGCATTGGTCGACTTAACGAGGAGCAAACCGTAAAACGGTCAGGTTGATCTTTTGTAGGGCCATTTTTGCTTTAAAGAAGTGCTAAGAATCTTCATCAAGATCCAACCACTGAGCCAAGATTATCGCAGAGGGTCTATTTCTATTCGTACGTCGCAAAACGGTTGAGAAATGGGGTCGTTCTGGATAAGCAGAAGTGGCAACAACATATTTTAAAACGGCCACTTCTTTTACTGTCGATGAATTCGTACGGCATCCAATTGCCGAATCACTCTGACCTTCGAATTCGTTTAAATGTTCTCTAAACTTTGAGATGCTTACATCCAGTTCTGCAAGTTTTCTGCTCATGTTTCCTTACAGGAAAGCTTTCAACTCATCGTTGCCAATGGCAGAACGACATGCGCCACCTCCTTCCTTGACGTCGAATTCGTCATGAACAACTTTTTAAACCAAAATTTCTCTGCACATTCGTTAACACTTCCATGACAACAAGGTTCATTAATGTCTCGAGCCGCTTGCGCTGTGTACGTCTGATTTCCTACCCGCAGAGGTGAGAAAGCACTATCCCGGTTATTCCAGAGCTCCAGGAAGAATCGACTCGACGAGCATTTAAAGTCATTTATATAGCAAGTCTTTGACCTTACCTGGGTCTCACATATTACACATTGCACCACGAATGCTCTTGCTCTGCGTTTCTCTAAACGCTGTCATCAGCAGTCACCTGTCAGCGCGATTGATCTGGGGAGCGGAAATCGCTATTGAACACAGTTAAGCTGAGGCTGTAGTCGGAATCATAGTGTTCACGTGAAATCTTGAAAGCAATAAATTTTAATGAAGACACATAACAGTAGTGAATAACCATAGCGAAAGTAGTAAAAATGGATCTTCATTTTGCCTACTAACCCAAATACACCTTCGGAAACAATACACCTACGTAGTAATTGCCATCTGTAGAAGATACTTGTGTGACATCCTGTAGCAAAAAAGAAAAATTCTTGTGCTAGCGAAAAAATAGTCACGAGGAAAAAATAGTGAAGACTGTTTTGCTAACAATCTGTTGAAAAAGAATGAGATTCTCATCACACTTGATATGACATAAAAAAGTGATCCGATCCTATAATAACTTCCTTTTCACAACTGTGTTGCAAAATCACAAAATCCAATAAGAGTCGTCACCTTACTGCAGCGAAATTTTGTTCTTTCAGCAGAACTGCGTAGAACAGCAGAGACCATTAACCGACATTTTCGCTCAAAATGCGGAAGAGTTTGGCGTATTCATTAGAATGCCGAACTTGGACTTTTCCAAGGATCATCGCCGTTACAGTGGAAACCAGTCAATGAGCAGAAAACCACTCTTTGATCCATTACGGCAACAAACCATTGTAATCCGAGCATGGAACACCCTGACACGATTAGGAAGCTGAAGGCATAAGCGACGGAGTATAGTCCTTGAAAGGATAGTCAATAGAAGAATCGGAATAGGAAACTATGTCGCAGATAACATTATGGTTGAAACAGACCACAGCAGTGGACGATAAACGCGTGGTTGCGAAAAGAATAGAAGGCGTCGCAACCCGCTCCGCTCGTTAAGATGGACCACCGAAGCTGAAAAATTCCCTAGATAAACTTTATTTGCACAGTGAACAGATTCTTTTAAACTTTTCTCATCCAACTGAACGTTTCCAAGCTATGAAGAAGGCTAAACCGCGAAAACGTCAGCCGGTTTTGACTCATCATTAGTAGTATTGTGAACGCGTCGTTTTCTTGTGTCAGCATTCGCGTGGTTGTTAAACAGCATACATTTACTTCCATAGAGAAACACAATGCAATAAAGCGCTAACTGACGTTACGGCAGTATCGCCTTCTTCAGAGACGTTTTTTACGTGACTTGCAATGAAGAAGATTAGAACAGCTGATTATAGACGCATATGGTTGATCGTACATTGCAAATATCTGGTGAATCGAATAGGTTTGACAATGAAATCACAATTAATTTTCGTAACAGAGGATATTTTCTGTTCAGGCGAAGAATAGGAATAAGCACCATACGCCCGTCCTCATTCGTTAGGCATCACGAGATAAAATGCGGACGACATTGTATAAGGAAGGCGTGCTATTTTGAGTCAAATGTTCAACATCCTGGATAAAATAGAAAGGAATAGAGGTCTCAGCGTTGATCAATCCCTGAGGAATGCCCCGTGCATTCGACTTCACTAAGCAACGTTGGAGGTAACTGAATGCGTATGGCGTTTACAATGACTCGCCGTGGCATACCGATGTATCGAGCCAGTGCGACTATCCTCCCAGAGAAGTCTGGTACAAATTTCACGAGCCCAAAGGGATGGAAGGCTTAATGAGGCTTGGGCACGATGATTGATCCCATGAGTATTCCAGGAATCCTCCGACCACTGCTCTACACGCGCTCCCTTATCCATACACCCTGGTTAAAGGATAAAGGATAAAGCTCTCGGTGTTGATCAATCTCAGAGGGATGCACCATACATTCGGCTTCAATAAGCATCGTTGAAGGCGATTGAATGCATATCTGGCTTTTACAATTGACTAGCAGTGACTTGCCTATGTATCGAACGATCCAGTGCGGCTATTCTCCCAAACAAGTCTGGTAGCAATTTGCTGAACACGGAGGGATGGAAGGCTTGGTGGAGCCACACGAGCCCTGGATAGCTACCAAAATCTCGTGTTTTTGAAGGCTAGTGAATAATATCAAAAAAGAATGGCGTCAGCTTGAATCTAATGTTTTTTCTTCCTTATAAATATCCTCCTTGGGTATTAGATACTGAACTGTGAAATAACGTATACTATGTCTATAGCTGTTGCCTTTGTTGGACTTCGATGTATAGAAGAGAGTTCTTACCTCCAGGAGGGGTAATCAATCCTAAGAATGAATACCTACCTGGTAACGACCTGAAGATGTTATAGCACATCCGGCCGTAAAATGGCTTGTAGAAGATTCGCAGATCTTTTTTGGCACAAGTAGGAGTGTATTTAGCTGAGCTGGAAGTTTACCAGATACAAGGAATGAGAACGCTGAACCGATTCTTCTTCATTAAGACGGTCTTTTCAGATATCAGATAATTTGTCCAAACATCTGTGCTATTAGATACGCTCACTGGTAAATTTCAGATGGCTACATTATAATTAAATGGAAACGATCCATTGTACTGAATGGAAAATTGGAGCACCTAAGGATATTTCTGGGTCCCTAATTCTTAGTGTTTTCAGGTGATTTTCATGCATTTTCCAACAGTCACTTGTGGTCGAAAGAATGTTTATTACACTGCATATACTATATTATCAACTCTGTAGAACTTGAACGGCGTTGAAAAAAAAANAAAAAAAAACCAGGCCTTTCTCGGTCTTTCTCTCTAAATGACGATCGGAGAACATGAATGAGATTTGCACGTACGGCGCTCTTTTACAAGAAATATTCTCCATCTTTCATTTTCGAATATCTTGTATCAATCATGTGTTTCTGCTTTGTTATTCTTGCCATATAACTACACTCGGGCTTGACACTACGCTCGTGTGCCTGCCCTACATTAAAACTCCATAACCAAAGGGCACGTTGCCGGGGACGGCAATATTGCATGGGGAGCTGACCCAGCGACTTTCGCCATTCGCTTGGATGTAGTCATGACCTGTAGCAGTGCCATTTGCCATTTGACGACTCGTGTAAGTAGCCGTCTCCCTTAGTACAGCCCTGCTGCTCTATATTCTCCTTACATATCTCATTCGATTTGCTTTGGTCGGAATAATGTGTAAAAAAGACGTTTGCTCTTGCATTACCAACATCTTAAAGTCATCGCTAATTGTCATGTAATCATTACGTGTTGGTAATGTAACAATTGTCTCAAATGATTGCACTGTTTATAAGTACTCTATATTCCGCAGAATCTTTTTCCTCATTGCTAGGACAGCCCTGTCATCACCACTACATTCTTAAGTAATTACTTGCGATGTTGTAGTTATAACATTATTGTCACATAAGCAGTATTTCTTAATTGTACCTCATACTCTTATAAACTTGCTGCACTATGATCGATATCACTGTTAGTGAAATTTGTTAGCTATACTTCTTTTGCCGCTGGCCCACTTTACTTGTCATTCGCTGTATACACATTTCTTTTCTCATTGCATTACCGTGTGAATACTATGTGTGTAAACGGTTTAATAACGCAAATGTGAGGCTTATCTAGATACTTGGATGGTCCGTTTTCACGAGTTGTGCGGACTCCAACACGCTTGCCATTCGTTTCTTTTGCTCGCAAGCATCCTCCATGGCGGTGGTTTTATTCGAGCATGGTGGTGCGTGCAAGTCTCATACCGTGATCTGTAAAACAAATGCAGTTGCGAGTACAGCCGATTAGCTTTGCTTACGAACACCTCCACCCACCATGTAGGTGGCCGTTCCAGGTAACGTCTCCATTCTCGTGTAGTCCGCTCTAAGGTTCTGTTCGTCATTCTGTCGCTTGTTCTTCTCTTTATGTGACCGGCCGGCCCATCTGTGTTTCGCTATCGATGTATTTGCTCCTGGATCTCGAAGATGTGACAGATTTCGAAGGTCAGAGCTTCGCATTCCGGCTAGATATTGAGAGTGCCGGTTATACTTTAGAAGACGTCGNTCAGGCGCTCTTTGAATAGTGCGGATTATTCTTGACGTGGTTGAAGTATTAGCCCACATCTGTGCAGCGTAACGGAGTGCTGGGAGGGCCGTCTAATCGAAAATGCGTGTGTGGATATTCGGGTTCTTTTGTCGGTGGCTTCTTTGAGAGACTCGAATGTAGTTCATGATGGTCTCGTCCTTCTGTTTAATTCCTTCTTTATGTTGTTTTCCATGTTCATTGATCCCAAAATGTATACGTACGAGGTGGTCTTTGCAATTACATATCCATCCAGTTTAGTTTGTTCGCCTTTGCATCGTGGATTTTTCATGAACTGGATCTTCTTCGGATTCACGAGTAGTCTTATCTTTTTCCCCTCCTCGTTGAACTCACTGATCATCGTCTCTGCTTTGCTGGTACCTCTTGAGAAGATGAAGATGTTGTTGGCGAAACGAAGGTTTGATAGATACTTTCAGACAATACATATTACTTTCTCATTCCAATCGAGTGACTTCATTATCCACTGTAGTGTGCTGCACTAGACAGTTTTGGCGATATTGTGTCGCCATTTCGACCACCTATTCCTATGGAGCTGGAGCGAGATCAATGGAAAAGCTGTATTTTCGTAGTTCAGTTCTGATATCAATCAGAGTTCTTATGTAGGACGGGTTCACTGTTTTGTCGACAAGCGCTGTTAAGATTGCGCTCGTTTCCGCAGTACCTAGTGCTTTTTGATAGTCGATAAAGGCTAGGACTAAGGGCAGATGGTATTCCCAACAAACTCTAGTGACCATGGACACAGTTTTGATGTGGTCCATGGAGCAGAATCCTTGTCGAAATCCAGCTTGCTCCACTGGTTGCGTCTCATCCAATGTCCTTGATATGTGCGATATGATAATCTTCTTGAAGAGCTTGTACAGTACACTCAACAAGCATATCGGACGACAATTACGAAGATCTCTTCGGTTACGTTTCTTAGGTAGGATGACCGTGCGCGACGTCCGCCATTGGTTTGGGTTTTTTNTTTTTTCCCTTTGAAGACAGGCTCTCATATGGTCTGCGAGAACTGCATGTGACTTACGGCTCTTAGCAAGTCGGCAGGGATACTATCGGGTGTAGAGCTGTGCTTTTTCTCATGTTTCTATCGCAACTCGAACCTCCGATGGAAAAATTCCAGGTGGTTTTTCTCCAGCGGAGATTTTAGAGCTCGGGACAGGGCTTGTGGAACGGAAAAGGTTTGTGTAGAGCCTCTCCTTTATTAGTTCCATATCATGGTGAAAAGTTTTGGTGATTCCATCTTCGTTCATCAGTGCTGACAGCAGAACATTAAAATCACACAAGTGTTGACGACGTTTTTTTCAGACTGCATCTTTCCTCTGTTGCTTCCAGTAATTTTTTAGCCTTTTCCCATGTAAATCTTTCTGTAAAGCTCTTCTGCAGCTATCACGTATTACTAGCTCTGTTAAGCGTGTAGTAGTAGAATCAAGCTTCAGTTTCTTTCCGTGTTCGAGCAACTCCTTTGTGGTAATGGAAATGCAGTGCGATCTTCCTACTTAAGGAACTGAGGTGCGAATTTCGCACAGCTTTTCAGTCCTTCGACAAGCAGCTCGTAGTATTCGGTCGAGTCTTCTTTAATCTGCCAGTCACGTTTGCATAGGACTTTGTTCAGAATGTTCTCGTTGTATACAGCTAGAGTTTTTCCTCGTGATCGATTAAGTGAATTTTCTCCAGCTTACGGCTGAATCGAATCTTCACACGAAGAAAGCAGTGATCGGAACCAGTACAGAATGACGGGACTACCGATGTGTCAAGTAGGCGCCATCTTCTGTTTGTCAGAACGTGGTCGATCTCGGCATGAGTCGTGCCGTTAGGAGACTCCCATGTCCAGTGGCGGCTTTCGTTCTTCTGGAAAAGCGAGTTTCCATAGAAGAGATGTGCTGTAAACCACAGTCCTGCGAGGCGGTTTCAATTCTCATTTCTTTCTCCTTATCCAAAATTTCCCATCCTGTATTCGCTCTCGTTGGCCTTTCCTATTCCGGCGTTGAAGTTCTCGGCAATAATTTATGATATATTTTATCATTGCGGAGAACTTCCTCCAACTGATAGTAGAACGTATCTCATTCGTGCTCATCAACTATGTCGATCTGTGAGTAGCAATTGATGATTATGATCTTCTTATGACGCATCAGCCGAGAACGGAGGACAGCTATGTGAGGGGAAAGATCTTGCATGAGTTGACGAAATGGACAGTGGATGGATGGAAGGCCCTTCAAATTACTAGTCAATAATGTCTTAAAACCGACTTCCGTTAAATCTCGGCAAAAATAATCGAAATCTTCTTCGATTATTAAGTTAGCGCGAGCCTGACTGGGGATAAAAAAGATTAATTGTGCTAGCGTTTCGATATCGTTGTCTTCTTCAGAGCAAGAATGATTGTACTCGATTGTCTGCAGGTGGTCATCCTCGCGATGTGGTTGTTCGTTGCAGAATCGAGTCGAATCCAGTGAAGTGGAGCATCGCTCGAATGAGGAATCATACTCAGCTCAACTTAATAGGATTCACTGCCGGTTTGTGCTCCTCAGGTCACACCTGTTGACAGGTGATGGCTGGTGGAACCGGTACGGTAAAAAACTGGATAAGAGAAAGCTAAAGCAAGGGACTCGGTGGTCCAGTGGGTAACACGTGAGCCTCCGAAAGGGTTAGTCATCGGTTCGAATCTTCCATCTGTCTGCTTTTCTCTATCTGCCGCAGACACAACATTAGAATATTTTTGCACAGGTCAAGATATATTCATGACTGGAAGTTATTCTACATAATATTTATTTAATGTACTTTTTATTGACGGTTCACTCTGTCACAGAGAATATAGTTTCACCATTTAGCCCCATAAATTGCGCATTTACAGATGTCACATATTTCTGAACATTGCTAAACAATCTGCAGTTAACATATGAGCAATATTCAGAACACCAGTTGAGCTTTGAAACCACGATTAGCATTTCCAGGGGCTTATGTTTTATCCATTGCACCATCGAGGCCTTTGCTTTGTCCTTCAATCAACCTTTTTTTTTTATCATAACAGCGCTATGGATCACTCGCCAACGGAAATAATCTGTGGAGCACAGATCGACCTTGAAACCAGTTAAAAAAACAACATTTCGATTTCGACCACAGCTTCAGTTTAATTGGGCTATTCAGACCATTTCCGTTTGCGGATGATTGCTGATATCACCGTTATGGTACAAAAACTCGCTGAGAAAAAAGGAAATCCGAGTCTTTGATAGTGCAGTTGGTAGCGCAGCATCTAACGTAACACCCAGAAATGAATAAATAATAAGCAGTGAGCACAAAGATAAACATAGTGCTCTCTACAATCTTAACCCTTTTATTTACTGCCTTTTTTTTAATGGCAGGGTATGTTGCGAAATATAACTCGTATGAAATGCTGAGATATTTTGCAAAACTCCGGACCTCAGGTATAGGTGTGCGCATACATCAATCAAATTTCTTTTCCACATATAGTGAATGTGAATAATCACTTAATCAGTCGTGTTTTTTGTGAAAATTTATTCTTTGGCACAGGTACGACTATCGCAACTATCACGGGTATCACAATGACTGGAATGTTAATGTCGAGGTAAGCATCATTGTTTCTCCACTCAGTAAGGAGTGTGGTGAGTGCTAAGGCTTTTCTTTTAAAAGTATTCATGCCGAATGTGGGCAGTAGACATTTCGAGTGACGTCTTCAATCATTCTGTCTCAAGAAGTTGTTGTTACCACTTAGCCACTTCACGTCGCATAATGTTCACTTGGTTAGTGCTGAGTGGTAGCATTCGTTCTCATGGTTAAATACAGTATTTCTATGCCTGCGAAAGTTGGCTAAATGTTAAAAGAGTCATATTCAAGACCACCTCACAATCTATTAACATGTCGAATCGATAAGCATGCTTCAGTTGTCCAACATGGTAACGCTATGAGCACACGGGTATTACGTGGCGGTTGCTTGTCCAGGAAATGCACATTTTTTTCCTCTGAATTTTAACGAAGAGGTTGTAGTACTGTATTTGGACCGCTGGGAGTATGCTACGCAAGGGTCACATAGCGAAATACCATGTAGAACACCTAGATACTCTCACTCATGCAGCTTAGTCTTCACCAAACGAAAATCAGAATAGTAAGATAAACTGGGAGTAATTTTTAGGTTTCGTCCTAGTTCAAAGCAAATTGGTGTTCCATCACGTCGATCATAAGTTATGCCTTCGGAAAAGTGCTTGGAATTAGGAAGCAAGGTGAGTAGATTGACCCACTGACTGAAGAAATTAGCTCAGTTCCATGATGAAGCAAAAATTCTTCAATCGTTTTCGAAAGATGTAAGGCAGGTCACATGTGGGTGTGACGTAGCGACCGTATAACGAGGAAGGATTTGCTTAACAGATATCATTTCCCGCGTACTGAAATGATTATGCACTTGACTAGTGCTTCACGGTTATTAGAAGCTTTCTCACTATGCGGGGCCACATATAACAAAGAGGTTAAAGGTTCGCTTAATACGCAGTGAATCGGTGAATCGACTAGTACTTGCATTCTGAGTTCCTTGTTTACCAACTCTTCCCACTCTCCGATGTCAGCGGATTGGCATCAAATCTGTTTGAGAGGATAAAAAGAGTAATTCGATACATAGGTAGACTGTTGAAACTCATTATATAGGGCAAATGTTTGTGGAATGATAAGCAGTCACTTCTGCGATGCGTCGATGAAGTCGAATGCGTGCGGAATCCATCAGAGATTCTTTGTAGTGCGAAAACATGTAGTTACGAGATACTAAGCGTAGTTCATTCACGATAAAACCTCTGCCAACTATAGTGCCTTGCTAGCGGTACAAGGGCTGCAAAGTTGATGTAATGCTTATTTGCCGTATGCACTGACCTAACAATGCTCGTCACAAGGTTAGTTAACGCTCGGCGAGCACGAAGATGAATCCGTGAGCTTGTGCTGTCTATTCCACAACACCTCTAAACGCTGTGCTAAAGGCTCCTCACATCCTCTTTCCTTTATTTTTTTTCCAAATCGTTGGCTAAGCGCTAGAGAAGTCCGCAAAATAGGAGCATATTCATCACCTGATCTTTTGTCCTGCATTACCCACATGATTTTCTATTGTAGAAAGGTAAAAACTTAAAAATCTTCTAGAAGCGATTCAAGCGAAGAGAGACAATCGTTAATGAGCACATTCAAAGGAAACAGAACCCACATACTGCTGAAAAAATCCGAAACATGGTAACATATTCTTATCTGATCTTTTGTCCCGTATTACCCACAAGATTCTCTATTGAAGAAAGGCAAAAGGTTTAAAAATTTTCCAGAAGCTATTCATGCGAAGAAGCTCTGTCGTTAGTCGACACATTCATACCAAGTACAAGCCATATACGATTGAAAAAACTAAAAAAACGGTAATATATTCTCAACTGGTTTTACGCATTTTACTAGCAATAGAGTTCTTCACAAAAGAAGAACGAAAAGTTTAAAAATCTTCTAGAGGCTATCCGAACATGGCGCTGAGCAAGGGGAACCGAGTGCAGATGCGCTCAATGCATCTAATGTAAGTTTCCTCTGTAAGAAAAGTGTTAACTAACATATTCTTACTTGGTCCTTTACATTATCTATGGTGTTCTTTCCAAAAGAAAAACAAAAATTTTGAAATCCTTCAAGAAGCTATCCGAACAAAGTCGTGGATCTAGGAAGCGCGTGAAAAGGGAACCGACACCAAACCCCGTCCGTACACCTGATGTAAGTTTTTTCTGTAAGAAAATACAACTGGATTTGTTCAAGCATAGCATTTCAGTCATGTTTCATCAAGCTTCATGAAGCGAAATTGGAGCGCAAAGTATCCCCACCAAACGAGGAAGCTTACGATGATGAAGACGCTGCAATCTTGCAAAAGTTGGGACGCTTGTCCTTAGAAATGGATGAAACAGTGTGAACTTAAAAAGTCTTCTTGCATGAATAAATATCTGTCTATGCAAGTCTAAAATACTGAACATTAGTCATAAGTAGTGTTCAGTAAAATATAAACATATCGCTTGCCTTGATTTCAAGAAATTGTACCGTCACAGTAGCAGATAGAAAGGGTTAAAAGATTGATCTAGTTGATATCGAACTTCTTGGAATTTTTTCGGAAATAATACCTGTATAAAATGTACTCTTTAAGAAGAAAGTGTGACATTAAAATCAACCCCAATGTTAGGGTAAGTATGTGAAACAGAATGCCTGGTCTCCAAATATTCTCACGTTAATACAAAATTATTTCAAAGGATTTACATATTTTCACTGATACTGGATATTATAGGAAATCCAACAGTGTGAACGACATAACCAAAAAATGCAAATAAACAAGTGAGTGCGAACTAAGGCGCTCTCCTTGCCGTATGGGCGCAAAAGCACCATGCCTCGGAATGTTCTTGCATTTCTACTGTGCAGTTGGAACTGGAAAAGTCACTCGACCATCCTGTTGTGGCATAAAAATCGTCCATGATGACATTTATGTTTTGATGCATCCGTACCTTGTATGTGGCGCACACTATGTATAATCAATTGTGAATATACCTCAGTTTGTTTGTGTGTCACACAAGGATCCGTACATTGTGCGTATCCCACATTACGTTATAGATGTGATGTGATAGTGTTACCAAGAATGATATAGGAAAATACGTGAGAAATTACACTGCTAGATAAAAAGGTATCTATCGAAAAATAGTGAATAGTCAGAACTCATTTGGTACTTAACGCTTTCGTACCTTGACGAACCGTCATCACTGGTGGTGCGGGATCGGAACAACTTTCATTCGTTTTTTTTTNTTTTTTTTTCCGCCCAGTGAAGCCATCATGGAATTCTGTTTCGATTACTGTGACGTTGGCCCATCCTTTCCGTGGTCTTCCAAGAGAACGCTTGCAATCCGTTGAAATCTACTCTATTGTCCTTTTCGGTCATCTCAAATCTGTACTTCCTTTTACGTGACAGGGCCGTTTGTGTTTCGCTATTGACGCATTTTCTTCCTTATCCCCAAGTTGGGATAGGTTTCGATGATCTGAGCTACGCGTTCATGATAGATGTTATGAATGTCCGCTATATTTCAGAATGCGTCATTCAAGGACTCTTTGGGTAGTGTGCAAGCTACCCATGAGCATACCCAGCCCTCACGTTCAGAATCTCGGGGTCTCAGCGCCAATGGAAGCTGCCCTAGATCAAGAAGAACTAAGGTGACAATACGTACCTACATCGCACGTATCCGTAAATCCGGGTCCTCAATAGAAGACTTGATCGTGCAAGCGAGAAAGACGAGTTACGACGTCATCGACCTGGCTGAGATGAGACGACACCGCCCATTCAACGCCGTCTATAACACCGAAGAAGAATTGCTCCATGGAATATGCAACAGTAGAGTATTCGGCGGCGTCAGCATTCTCGTCAACACGAGTTTCTCCATGAATATCGATTCATTAGAACGGCCTACAACCCCAATCGGACGCTTACGATTAAAAAGATGTAGATCAATACCGGCTTTGACAATCTTCGTCGTTTACGCGCCGTCATCAAACTATGACGAAGAAGTCAAAGCGTTCTATATGGACTTGGAGAAGTTCAACAGAGAGGACCACAAATTCTTCAAGGTCACCATTGGAGATGTCAACGCCAATATTGGACTAAGGAAAATGTCTGAAGAACGTCACATTGGGACGCACGGATTGGAATTGAACGAACAGGGTGAGCTGCTTCCTGAGTTTATCATGGCGACCAAGAACATCCATGGTAACTTGCAATTCCAGAAAGAAGGTTTTACCTAACCGATGTCGCTGTTGTCCCAAAATTCTACGCAAGATCAGATATTCGTCACTTCGTGCATGATTCTATTTCTCGTGGAAAGGAGAAGAAGCCGCTACATTCCAAAACCGAAGCCCCAAAACCACCTCAAACTGGGACTTATTCAATTCATTAGTCGGCTGTTGGAAAGATGACGTTATCGATAACATCGAATAAGAATACGACCGGTTCATTCAACATCTTCACGTTAGCGCTATGAATTCTCAGAGTTCGAAAGCCACCAAGAGACGTCTGTCTCCAGGAACACTCGACCTGATACGCCAGCGTGGAATCGCATGAGCTAGTCGTAACCGCGAATTAACGTCCAAACTTGCAAAATAATGCAGGTAGGCGAGAAAAGAAAATCTTAAAGAGAGAAGAGCAGCAGTAATGGCCGAAGCTGCAGAGGCTGGAAAAAACATTCGCAAAGTCCACCGATGCTTCGTCAATTACAATACCGAGATGATTGCACTTCGACGCCCAGATGGAATAGTTACAGCGTCCAGAAGGGTAATGAAGAAAAGGGGATGGATATGTTGTTCCACTGGTTCTCCCTTCCAAAATCCGACATGTCATTTGGTCGGTGAAAAATCGAACAGCTCCAGGTCCGGACAGATTAAGACCAGAACACCTGAAGAACCTTCCGCCAGTCCTCGTAAACACACTGGCTCGGCTGTCTGAGCGCAAGGTCCTATTCAGTGGAAGACTAGCAAGACCGTGTTATTGTTCAAGAATGGTGACCAACACGATAGCAGCAACTATCGCCCAATCTACTTGTTGTTTGTCGTCTACAAACTTTTCACTCGAGTCATCCTAAACAGTATTGACAGGACACTGGACGAAGGATAGCCATGTGAGCAAGCAGGGTTTCGAAAAGGATTTAGTACGGTGGACCACATCCACACGTTGAAAAGGCTCGTTGAAGTATCGCGAAAGTACAAAAGACCGCTCTGTCTCACTTTCATCGATTTACAGAAGGCCTTCGATTCAATTGAAATAGAAGCAGTCATCGAAGTCCTTGATAGCCAAGTAGCCCCTACTCGGTACATAAAGATCCTTCATGAGCTGTACAAAAATTTCACAACCAAGATATCACCATTCTACAACGCTATTAACATCGACGTCAAAAGAGGGGTTAGGCAAAGCGAAGCCATCTCGCCAAAATTATTTACCGCCACCTTCGAGAACGTCATACTAACATTGGAATGGGATAATATGGGAGTGGAATTGGATGGTCGACAGTTACATCATCTTCGCTTTGCTGATTACATCGTCCTTATAACATCAAACATTAGCCAGGCGGAATGCATGCTTGCCAACTTTGATAGGGCCTGTGGAAGGAAAAAATAGAAGATTTACTGGCGCCCGCTCGTGTCGCTCGAAGTTCAACGGTGATAAAGGTGATAGGTGGTTCCCGGTTGGGATGGATTTCGAAGATCTATGCTATGCGTTCCTGCTAAATGTTATGAGTGCCAGTCATATTTCAGAATGCGTCATTCAAGCACTTTTTAGGCAGTGTGCGGATTTCTTGACTAGGCTGAGTTATCAGCCCACATTTCTGCTGCAGAACAAAGCGAAAGGGGAAAGGAGGAGGACTGCTTAATAAAAAAAAACTGAAAGCGGAATTTATTGAACGTCCACCATGCCCCAAGGTACACTTGCAAGGTGTTCTCTACTCAGAGAGCCATCCAATTCGATATGTTCATTTTCGTATCATAGGTTCTTCACGAACTGGGTTTTCGTCGTCTTCATGCGTAAACCAATCTTTCTCCCCACTTCGTTGTGTTTATTGAGCATCGTCGCTGCCCATTGGCATTCCTCGAAGAGACGACAATGTCTTCCGCGAAGCGAGGACTTGATAGGAATTTCCAATAAATGCGTGTGCCCTCACTCGTAGCAATCGAGTGACACCATTGCCCATTGCAGTGCCGCAGTAAACGGCTTTGGCGATATTGTGCTACCTTGTCGATGCGCTCTTCCTATGGGCATGGTGAAGCATTGGTGAAAAACTGTATTTTTGTGATGAAATACCGATGACAGTCTGCTACATTTCCTATATAGGACTTTTTGCTTCCTTGGTGGACGAGTGTTGATAGGATTGTATTCGGTTTTGTGCTACCAAACGTTTGCTCGAAGTCGATTGATGGTGGGATAATGGGTACATGTAATTCCGACAGACTTATATGATATGGCATGTTTTGTTGTTGTCCACGAACAGTACTTATCGGAATTTTGCCTAACAATAGTGACTTTCCAGCGGTCCCGTGGTCAGTACAGCTAAAGCCTTTCTCAGGTCGTCACCATGCATTGCGCACTCCAGCCCTCGTGGTTGGAGAGAGATTTGTCACTATGCGACTAGTATGATAAAAGGGCGGTGGTGAATTATTCGTTTACCCCCAGCTGAGCTTACGAATGGAAGAGTTGAACTTTACTGGCTCAAACAATGACCACTAGGATTTAATGATCTTTACTTTGAGTTCAAAAGATTTCATACTCTGCAGTGGAAAAATCTAGATTTTTTTAAGTGTGTAAAAGAGATCTACTCCTCCAGTCTATTTGAAGAATAAAGTGATAGATCAATTAAATTTCATAGAACAGAACGAGAGCAGCCTGTGAACTGGGCTGTTCATTTTTTACAATAGCCAGCCGTTGAGGTATTATAGTGAAAGAATAGGACACCCGATGACGATTTATCACTTGTGAGTGCACCATGCACTCGAGTACTAAACATCACTAATGGCACCAATTACATATTTCCCTTATACAAAACCTCTGGTAGCTTGCCGATTAGCAAATCAGTGTTTTTCTCATTCCAGACAAGTCTAGTTCCAGTCTTCTGACGCAGCATGGAATGGTGGGCTCGGTTTGGTCAGGGAGGAGACGAAGACCGTGAGATTATTGGAAGAGCAATTTCTCAGCTGTTACGTACACACCCATTTTATGTACAATAAAATTCTGGAGTTCTGAAAGCGATGGATTCGCTGAAGGCATTTTTTGTAACTGCCACGACAGACTTTCTATTAACCTCGGCATTGATCAAGTGATTTTCTCCGTATTCCCGCTGACCAAACGCGAGGTGTTACTATTCTTTGTTCACGATTAAGCTGACGTTTCGGCGGATTTCGCCTTCTTCAGAGCCTGGAAAGGTCAAATTGAGAGCAACTCACTCGGCCAGACGCCTCCATAACCAAACAAAGAAACTCCAAACCAAGATTTCAATCATCAATCAACATATCCATCCCCTTTTCTTCATTACCCTTCTGGACGCTGTAACTGTTCCATCTGGGCGTCGAAGTGCAATCATCTCGGTATTGTAATTGACGAAGCATCGGTGGACTTTGCGAATGTTTTTTCCA
>UYYA01005561.1:0-16714 GCA_900624975.1 Angiostrongylus costaricensis | reverse complement strand
GAAAAAGGCAGTAAATAAAAGAGTTAAGATTGTGATTATAACTAAGCCTCAGCTTAACTGGGTTCAATGCCGATATTGGTTCCCCAGATCAACCCCGTTGACGGGTGATTGCTAATGGCAAAAAGGATCAATAGAACTAGCTGAGATACACCCAAAGCGAAGGACCCGGATGGTGTAGTGGTTTCCTGTGTTTCCTTCACGCTCAATAGAACGTATATCTCCGATTTAATCATCCAGTTACGTCTATCCAGGTCGGGAAATCAACATGATAGATGACTTAGCTCCAGAGTTGAGCAGAACGAAGCGAGCAGCTTGGATAGCTTTCAAGAGCATCGAGGGTGTTGTGAAGAGAACAATGAACACTCTGCTCCGTGCACACCTTTTCGACTCAGCGGTATTTTCTACATTAATGTATGCGTCAAAAACCTGGCCGCTGCGTAGGCAGGGTTGAAGGACCACTCAGAATTGTAGATTGATCATTTGAAAGGACGATTCTTGGAGTATTCCGTGCGACGCACGTGAGGTAAGGATTGCAGTGCTCCAATCTACGTTAACGATCAATAGTCGAGAACATCGTTCTATACGCCAAACTGTTGGGGATAAGAGAATGCTGGATACGTGATGCGTTTAAACGACAACTGATGGACAAGAGCTGTTAGTGATTTTATTTCTCGGAATGCCAAGCGTATGCAGAAGACCGCCGACCCGATGGTTATAGTTCTGCACGAAAAGCATGTAAGAAAGGTATGATGCTCAAAAAGTCGCTAAATGAAGTTGAACCCACCAGGCTACTTTTGCATAGGGAAAATGGAAGATTTCTTGGTTCCCACTCGAGTCACTCGTCGGTCAACGTAACTACAGGTGATACAGGTGACATGTGATACCAACGTGTCTAATGATTTCGCGATGCAAGCCATCCACAAGCTTCTCGGGTAACACGAAGAAGTAGTAAATATGTCTAGCCTCTTGATTACTTGTCTAGCACCTCATGGCGCTCATAAAGTTGTGCCTAAACTCTTTGATGTTTAGATGGTTCAGAAAACCTTACGCCCAAATTAGAAGCTTGGCAATATGACAACGGTTGGCACCAAACCTCGCCATTACTTTTACGTTTAAGGAAGAAACAGCGGCAATCGCTCTCGGCCGTCATTCTACCATAGATATAGACCATTGTTTTAATGTTGTCTGCGCTGTGCACAAGATGAGATGGGCAATTGCGCTGCTCCCGGTAAGGACAACAGCGCGTGATCGTTCCCCACTGCATACACCTGTGGTCCGGAGTTTTGCAAATATCTCAGCACTTCATACGAGTTATATTTCACAACATACCTTGCCATTAAGAAGAAAAAGGCAGTAAATAAAAGAGTCAAACAATGGTGTGTTTGCTGAAAACGGTTGGTAAAATCGGTTACAAAAAAGAACGGTGGCGACTTTCGAAGTACTCTCAAAATGGGGTTGGTTGTTAAAATCAACGAGAATCAGTATGGTCAGAAATGATTAGGATGATGAACTGCTGATCGTACACACTGCGAATTACAATTACCAACATCAACGAGGTTACAGAAAGTTCAAACCATCCATCCATTGTCATTTAATCAGTTTGTTAACGCCATCGTTAACATTTTCAGTCGTGATGAGCTAACTGCGCTAAATTCAAAACATTATGAGGCTTCAAAATAACGAAACACCCTCGTCCTTTGCGATGAATGTCAATATGTAAATTCAGAATGTAAATGCTTCTGTCGACTCATCTCTGCAAACAATTTCCCCTGAGTTCATCACATATTGGCCAACCTTTCTCTCCTATGAATTGTAACAACAGACGTTTAGGACAAATGACAAGAATTTTTGTGATCGAATGGAATGATTCGTGACCGAAGGATGCAAAACAAAATTTCGTGCTTGAAAGCGTATGTACTCCAGTGCTACTATTGCACATTAGTATTGATCTACGCACCGGAAAAAGAATCGTGACAGTTTTCAATAAAAAAATTTTTTTTTAGTTTCACATTTTTTTCTGAGATTTTACTAAGCATGGAACAATAGTGAAAAGCCGAAATCACGAGAAATTAAAAAAAGATAAAGCTAACTTGAAACTCAATACTTGTTACTTGAATGAACCGTCCTCACTGATTGTGCGCGCTCCAGTGATCCATCTTCTCGAATGAGGCATCCTCACTCAGTGATGCCCTTTTATACACGATGCTGATGGTGGATATATAATGATAATGTCCGGTGGTAACAACCTGTATTTCTTCCGGACATACATTATTGCGGACATCGTGCAGAAGTCGGTATTTTATCAGCTAGCACAAAGCGTAGTAATATTTCGAAACCGACTTTCCCTGAACCTCGGTGTGACTAATCAATGTGCATTCTTTCTTGACCTCGTGCATTTTTTTCTATTTATCAACCTCGTGCAAGCTTATCAAGAAAGAATGCATATCCATTACGTTAAGTTTTTTCACCTTTTGCAAAACTATATCTTCAGTTGACAATTTAACCGCCCGTCCTCACTGGTTGTGGGCCTCCATTTTTCGGAGATTTGCTGGTTAAGCCATTGTGGTTGCCTGGATTCCTGAACTCAGCCTGGTCAAAGTCTTCCCTAGGTCTTCACCACTACAGGCAGTCGCAGCCCTTGTTAATCAGAGGGAGATTGGCCACCATGCGACTTTGATACCAGGACGGTGGTGGATATTGGTTTACTCTCAGCTAGGTTACTTGATGGAAACGACAAAGGTAAATATTTTAAAAATCTAGGAAGCAAAATTCGAGAAGGAAAACTAGCTGTGGCGTAATTCACACTATGGCGAAACAATTCTAGTTACTAAAAACGGCTTTAACTGCTTTTAGCATCACTGTTTAGTACCGTTTCGGTACCGGAATCAAAGTCATTAGAATTTTCTCAGTTCAGACCGATCACTTTTTGATAATCAAGAATTTTAGTGGATTAAGGATAATTCTATCATTTAGTGGTCGCAGGTCAAGAACCGAAGTTTTCTTTTTAGATTTTTATATGGAAGTGCAGAGCCATCACTGAGCGTGATTTGTAGGAATTGCTATAAGTCATCATTACGTGAATTGAAGACATTCCTGACTATCTGTTGAGGTTTGCCGAAGACCAGGCACTTTCACTGGTTTTGCAGTTGAAATGAATTATAGTTCACAAATTCATAGTGATTGCAGATAGTTCATTTGGAAAAAGTAGAGTTGTTCTATTTGTTATTTCATGACTGCCTGCTAAAGCTCCACAACAGAATATTAGCAAGAAACCCAACATGTGTCATCGAACAAATTCGACAATAATGTGTCGTGTTGGCTCCATAGTCACATGACTGTGAGTCAAATTTTGCTCATTACGTGCCCTCTTTGATGTTCTTATAAAAGCAGTTGATTCATATATGGAATCGCTCCTTCACATCGACGCTTGCAATGCATTCTCAAGCGAATCTTCTCTCTTCATTGTCACGTACGTTAAGGATTGTTGTTTCAAAATTGGGATCGTAATCAAGAGCGCCCAACTAATTTCAAAGTATTTTCGACTTTGTTTAGGAAATGTGATTTTGTGCATGATTTTACTGGCAACTAGCAGCTGTCACTGGCATTTTATGGGAACGGAAACCATTGTAGAGACGACTTCGATTACCAATGCCACTGCACCTACACTATCAACAACTTCCGCTGCGACAGAACGATCGAGTACTTCAGGATTTGCTTTAACACCCTCTATTCATAATTCAACAGACTTCTCAGCTTCTAATGAGGCATCTAGATCTTCATCCCATTGGCCAAGTGTTGATGAATCGTCTTCCAGTTCTGGTATTTCAGATTCTTCCTTTGAAGATGAAACATCGGGTACTATGCCTATTCGGGTGACACATTGGGGAAGTACTAAAAAGCCTAGTAAGAATAGTGGAAGCGATAACGGTGAACATTTCAATGCTAATGGAACACCATTTAATAGCACTGTTTCTAATCAAAATGTGAGCAAGCCCATGAATTTGGCTAATGGTGTTGATAATGCTGTGAGTCATCCAGTAGTCATCACCTTTAGTCTAATAAGTTTCCTTGTCTTCTACCTTTTTATTTGAACCCATAATTTCTTTTTTTTTTCTTTGCGTTCATATTAGCCATTTTTCTAGCTTTCTTAGCATAAAGTGGTGTTAACACTAAATGGAGTTTTGAGTGGTTTTAATTAGAAAATAAAGGACATTAAAGGCAGATTTTTATAATATCTGACAAATAGGAAAACTAACAGCATTCAAAAGCATTCTGATACATCGATTCGAGATTTGAGCTACATCTTGAACTGTGTGCTTTAATCGATTAACAATTCAGCATTCCGTCTACGAACTCATGCGAACATTAGTGCGTATCTTAGGTGAACACTAAAAATAGTGGAGGTTTTTAAACAGCTGAACATACACAAGAAAGGTGAAAAAGGAGACTGCTTGAGTGACATGCCAATAATAATAAGGAATTACCAACTCGTGATAGCTGAGGCATTATAACTGACATGCTTACTGCATAATAATAATAATAATAATAATAATAATAATAGTAATAATAATAATAATAGTAAAGGATAAAGCTGTCGGAGTTGATCAATCCCTGAGGAGGCACTATCCATTCGAAGTCGAATTAAGCATCGTTTGAAGGTTACTGAAGGCATAACCATCCTTTGCAATGACTCGCGGTAGCCTACCGATGTATGAAGCCAGTGCTGCTATCCTCTCAGACAAGTTTGGTACCAATTTCCTGACCCCGGACGGATGGAAAGCTTGGTGGGCCATGGGGGCGGATTCGAATTCCACGTGTGTGTTGCAGGGCGCCTCAGGCCACTGTGCCACACGCTCCCTTACTGCATCATAATATTATAAAAATATGCTTAAATTACGAAAATACTTTTTTTGACATTTCTCTACTTTATGATTTTTAAGGTTTCTGCTGTGCCTTCGTATTGTTTTTGGTTAATAGCTGATTTTAGAAACCGTATATAGAATTAAAGCCACCAAAAAGTTATTCTCTACGCTTCGTTGCAAACGAATCACCAATCTAATTTGGATTAGTGCACTGCTTTGTCAGAACACGTTTAGGGACTAGCTATGTACACTTTGTGCTCTTCCAGTTAGCACCAACTCATAAATGTGAATACACTGGTAAATACAAAATCATAGAAGGGCCCTTCTTTTTCGAAATTCTTCTCGAATTTTCCCACTCTTCTGTAATCTTGTGGATCCATCTCGGTTTTTTCAATAATTTGTATTCTGTGCAATAGCAGTTGTGGAGATATGCTTGAAGTGATTCTCCTAAGCCATGTAGTGTCCTATTGAATTCGCTAGTAGTTCCGTGTAGCAGATGACGTTGGAGGTTCTTCGCGTCCTTAGAGTGTGCTTCATCAATCTGAATCATTAAGCATTACTGTTAGCATCGACAGAACGAACGAATTACCAAGTAGTTGGAGCTTATAGTTAAAAAATGTCTTGTTCATAGGTGCTGAAAATACCAATAAACGAAATGTCTTCGGAAAAGTGTCCATGAAACAGTTCTATTATAGTAAATAGCGGAAGAATATCCTATATCTTATTAGAAGTAGAAAAATAAACATAATCTCTTATCTCATTGATCAACTGATGATTTGAATAGGTTTAGGAACGTCTCCAATTGATGTCAAGGCTCTGTAATGGATTCCGCTTGACACGAAGGACACGAAGAGCATTCGCGACCCTCGTTTAGCTGATCATGAACACGTTAAACACTTTGTCGGTGGTTTTGCTTGTGTTCACTTGACATCCCCTAGAACTACGCTGTTTCCTAAAATCAACTGATATTTATCAATAAAGGTCCACTTTTATATCATACGATGAAGAAGTTCTGATTTCGTTGGGCTAAATGACCTTTTTCACTTTTTTTTACGGCTGGCGTTCGTTCATCGTACTGCGGAGTAATTGGACAACCAGCGCTCCGCGCAGATTGATACGATGGTGTTCGCAAATGTGTTGTTGATGTTTGCAACTACTATTCTCTAGTCAACAGATTTTCGTTGATAATCCTTTGAAGCCTCTTGTAGTTTGGAATTAAGTAGTGTTCAAAGTTAGCATTTTATTAGAATTGTATACTCTCTCAGGTCGACAGGGCGCGTGTGGAGCAGTGGATGGAGGCACCACTGCTACACACACGTGGAATCGAACCCTGTGCCCATCGCCCACCGAACCTTCTATCCCTCGAGGGTCGACGAATTGGTACCAGCCTTCTTTGGGAGGACAGCAGCACTGGCTCGATACATGGTAGGCCACAGCGAGTCATTGTAAAGGCCAGATATGCATTCAGTCATCTCCAACGATACTTAATAAAGTCGAATGCATTGCGCATCCCTCAGGGATTGATCAACGCCGAGAGCTTTATCCTTTACCCTTTTTATTTTTAGATCGACGGAGAATTGAGCTCTTCTACAAGTCGGCAAAGTTCGTATCTCCGCAAGTAGCTATCAAGAAATCGTAAGCACCTATTAGAAAAGCTTTGCGCCTCCAGTTTATTAAGCAAATAGTCGTTTTAATTAGCCATGTTACTGTCGATCACTCGATTTTCTGAATAGCCGCGCATTGACTAAAAAAAAATCGAAGCTTCCCATCTACAAATGCTGGAAGCGCGAAGAACTCCGTTTGAAACCGAATATGAGGTTATCAGACCTTTTAAGTACTTATTGACGATTAGATTTCTATGTTGGAAAAGATGGAAATTGCTAGGCTAATACTTTGATAGATGACCCATCTAGGATTTTGATTTTTGGTGAAATTTTAGAGAATCTGCAGTTTTTCTAGGGAGACCTTGCATTTCAAGAGCCGTAATAATCCTTCTACGCTGTGTAGTAGCTTCTGCCATACTTATGATAAATAAATGTAGTTCCTGTGGGTATAACTCGGAATCTTCCAAACGAGGGTTAACCCTGTTAATATCAACTGCAGGCGCGCACGAGTGAACTTCGTTCGCTCTATTGATAATCAGAGCCTCTCCACTTGCTCAAGGGTATGATAAGTTTAGCACTCAGTCAAGGAAAGTTTAGCACTTTTTGCTCCTGTTTTTGCCGAATTAGTGGTCGATAGCTCGCTTTGCTTTACTGTGTTATAGTTTCAGACTTGGTTGGGCTTCCGGATCAGATGTGGAGATTCGCCTCATCGCTAACCGTTATATTAATAGGATTAACACTTGCTGTACACCGCAGTTCAACGTCTAAGAACTCCATCGAAGTAAAATGGGGCAGTAAAATATCCTTAAAAGACGAGATGTACATGCAGTATTTTGCTGATGGATTCGAAGTAATGATGTTAAGAGTTTGATCTTTGAATGATAAAAAAATGAATATGTAAGCCTACACGAAGCTGATATATGATCATTATTCGGCTAACGTTCCGACGTCTTCGTCTTCATCAGAGCCGATGACCGAGTCAATCGTCCCTAGCAGTTGGTGTTGTAGAGGTGGCGACTTCTTCTTCGTACCGATCCAGATCTTCTTCTGTGGAACATCTTTCTCGAATGAGCCATATTCACCTAGGGATACCCTTCTATACATGACGCTAGTTGTTGAAAGTAGTGAATGTCCAGTGATAGCAGTTTGCTTTTGCGGACAATCCATCCTGCAGAAGTCGGTGTCATTGTAAACTAGCAAAGGGCATAGAGCAGAGAGCACGATAGTAGATAGGTAGCGGATAAGAGGATACAAAATGAGTTACGATGAGAACTATATGAGTAATAGAAATACTGTCCATATTGAATAGATTTTCTTAAGACGTTACACTTTTGGAAACCAGCTACAAAAATTACTTACTTGGATACTTGGATACTTGGACGGTCCGTCTTCACGAGCTGTGCGGACCCCAGCACATATGCCATTCGTTCGTTTTTCTCGCAATCGTAGTCTATGGTGGTAGTCTTGTTCGAGCATTGCAGCGCGTGGGAGTCTCATACCGTGATCTGTAAAACAACTGCAGCTGCGGGTACAGCTGATTAACTTTGTTTACGAACACGTCCGCCCAACGTGCAGGTGGACGTCCAAGAGGAGGTTTGCATTCTCTTGGAGTCCACTCTTGTGTTCTTTTCGTCCATCCGTCGTCTGTTTTTGTCATTATGTGACCGGTCCATCTATGTTTTTCTATCGATGTATATTTTCCTGGATCTCGAGGATGTGAAAGATTTCGAAGGTCAGAGCTTCGCATTCCGGGTACATATTGAGAGTACCTGTTGTATTTCAGAAGACACCGCTCAAGCGCTCTGTGAGTAGTTCGAAGCATTCTTGACGTAGTTGAAGTATCAACCCACGTCTCTGCAGCATAACAGAGCGCTGGGAGGACCGTAGAATCAAAGAGATGAGTGCGGATTTTCGGGTCCTTCAGTTGGCCTGACAGAATAAACAAAAATGGGCTTAATAAACCGATATGCCTTCGAAACTCATTTTAGAGGCCAAATATGCATCCAGTGATTCGACGGTGCTCGGTGTCATAGCGTATCTTTAAAAAGTAATAAACGTCGAATACCTCATGCTCTTATGACTTAGTGGGTAGAACAATGACCGACCAGTGCCGCACTCTACGAAAGGAAAATTTTTCATACTAAAATGCCATTTAACGTCAGCATGCTACACGCTAATGAGTGATCGCGAAAGAGTGGAAACGAAGAGGAAATTTTATCCCTAAATACCAACTCCTATTTAACTTCGGAATTTATCTGTGTCACCTACAGTCCCGTTGATTGTTGACTGACTCGAGCCGGCGCTTGTAAAACTTCCACTTTTTCCTGACGCGTGCATGAGTAGCCCAGTGGGTTCTGCTCGCTCTAGGGACTCCTTGAGTATCATATCTTTCTTCTAGGCTTTTCGTGAATAACTCTGACTATGGGGTCAGTGGGCTTCCTGCAGTACGCTTGACAATCCGAGGAATCCACTCACTAACTGATTTTGCCCATCGGTTGCCGTTCATTCGTATTACGCGTCCGGCCCACCTTGTCCTCGACTGTTTGGCGTACAGAACGGCTTCTTTGATTTCTGATCGTTGACGCAGGTCGAAGCTTCGGATTCGTTTCCTTACTTGTGTGACATGGGACACTGCTAGCATCATCGTTTCGTCTGCGCGTTCAGTAACGCTGAGTAACCTTTCGTGCTGCTACCGCATCGACCAGGATCCTCACGCAACGGTGAATTTTGGAGGGTCGAAAAGGCTGGAACGGAGCCGGCTGTCTATTGTTCTTCTCACTACATTCTCGACGCTCTTGAAAAGAACGCGAAATATCGCCACATATCTCTTCAAATCAATATTACCGCTTATTGTTTCTTCATGCTCTGCTTCCCTGCAAGATAGCATTACTGTGGAGGCTCTGAAGAGTACGCAATCCACCGAGGACTGAACTGTACAATATGCCATGCCAGTCCACCACAACTTGACCTCTACAAGCAATGCCAATTAGGAAGAAACTCTATCGTATAAGTCATAGACGATAGAAATAGTCAACGACAATGTAAAAAGCTTCCCATTAGATAGAGAAAATCTTAGAATCTATTACAAAATATCTTTCTTCAAGGCCTTGAAGATGCTCGATAAGTCCCTAGAGCGAACAGAACCCACTGGGCTACTCTTGCACGAGACAGGAAAAAATGGAAAATTTACTGCCCGCTCGAATCACTCGAAGATCAACGGAACTACAGGTGATAGAGGTGATTACAAAATATGTATATTAGTGAAATACCACCAAAATAGTGCCTAGATATTTGCCAAACGTGGACCCCGGTCAGACCGAACTGCGGTTACCCTTTGTGGATGCTAATGTGTTACCCATGGCACCACTGGGGTCCTCGCTCTGCACTTCTCTTATCCAGTCTTTTTACCCCCACGGTGCTATCAGCACACTCAATACTTTGTCGTGAAGAAAAATTAACAGCCAATAAATAAAAGTTATGTATTGTAAATTCGACTACAGCCTCAGTTTAACTGGGTTTAATGTCGACTTGTGCTCCCCAGACCATTCCCACTGACGCGCAATTACTAACGGCAGCGTTGGATGGAAAATTGGCAGAAAGAAAGGCAGAACGAGGTCCTCTGTGGTGCAGTGGGTTACACATGAGCCATCGGCAAGGATATTCTCGGCTCGATTCGGCCACCTCTTATGATGGTTTTGCAATTACCTCAACAATAGTGGTACTATTTTACATAATGTTATCTTCCTGTGAATTACTAGATCTACCGACCCAGATAGACATAACTGGAACATTCAGGGATATTGGTTCCGTTGAGCGTGAATGGGGCATACGAAATCAATCCGTTGCTCATGAACATCGTTTTTGTGAGATTTAGTCGAAAACCAATTTTTCCACAGGCTTTATTAAAACCGGCAAGCAATCGTTCCGATTGTCTAATATTAGGTGTTATATCACCAGCATATCGTCAGCAAAGCGGAAATGGTGTAATTGCCGACCATCGATTTTCACTCTCATGTTGTCCCATTCCAATGTTCTGATGAAGTTCTCGAGGACGGTGGTGAATAATTTTGGCGAGATGGTAACGCCATGTCTAACCCCTCTTTTGACGTCGATGTTAGAATGGTGATATTTTGACTGTGAAATCTTTATACAGCTCACGAAGAACCTTTATATATTGGGTAAGGGATCCCTGTTTGTCCAGAGCTTCCACGACTGCTTCTATCTCAATTGAAGCAAAAGCCTTCATTAAGTAAATGAAAGTGAGACAGAACGGTCTTTTGTACTCACGCGACAATGAGTCTTGTTATTGTTTGGATGTGGCCCATTCGACTGATTCCTATTCGAAACCCTACTTGCTCACATGGCTATCCTTCGTCCAGTGTTCTGTCAATCCTGTTTAGGAATACTCGAGTGAAAGGTTTGTAGACGACAGACAGTAAGCAGATTGGACGATAGTTGCTGATATCGTGGAGAGGACACCCTTCTTGAACAATGACACAGTCTTGTTGCTCTTCCATTCTGTAGGAGCCTAGCATTCAGGTAGGGAATGTGTCAACAGCAGAGTCAGTGTGTTCGTGAGTACTGGCAGAATGTTCCCCAGGCATTCAGATCTTATCCTGACCCGAGGTGGTGTTGTTCGATTTTTCACCGACGAAATAGCATGTCGGATTTCGGAAGGTAGAACCGGTGGTACGGCAAGTCCATACTCCTTTATTTCATATGAAGGCAGCAGGGTGTGGTTATTACAGAGATCCGAGTGGTTATCGGGAGTGACTTTCTCTATTGCTTTTCTCTATGCTGCGACTTTTCCATCCGGGCGTCGGAGTGCAGCTATTCAGGCTTATAATTGGCGAAGTTTCGGTGAGTTCTTCGAACGCTTTTCCTAGTCTCTGTAATAGAGACCGCAACTGCAGCGCTTCTCTCATTGGGATCTTCTTTTATCACCTCCCTGCACTGCTTTTCAAGTTCAAGTGGTGCTTTTATGTAGCCGGTGCCTCAAATTTGCTGTGCTGCATTCTACTTCTCAATGACACTCTGGATTTAGACAACTGAACGTTGAAAATGGGATTTCTGAAATTGCGGCTTACCATGAACGATCCTGGCCGTCATGATAAACTCGGACAGCTGCTCACCATGTTGGTCCCATTCTTATCTAGCTGTCCCCAATGTTCCGTTNAGAGACCGCAACTGCAGCGCTTCTCTCTTTGGGATCTTCTTTTATCACCTCCCTGCACTGCTTTTCAAGTTCAAGTGGTGCTTTTATGTAGCCGGTGCCTCAAATTTGCTGTGCTGTATTCTACTTCTCAATGACACTCTGGATTTAGACAACTCAACGTTGAAAATGGGATTTCTGAAATTGCGGCTTACCATGAACGGTCCTGGCCGTCATGATAAACTCGGACAGCTGCTCACCATGTTGGCCCCATTCTTATCTAGCTGTCCCCAATGTTCCGTTCTTCAGAGTTTTCAGTACAATTTAGTATTCAATTCTCCAGTGACGACCTTAACGTGTGAATGCTCTTTTCTGTAGAACTGCTCCAAGTCGATATTGAGCACTTTGACTTTGTCCTCGTCATGGTTTGATGTCGCTGAGTAGATGACGAAGTTGTTGATTCCGGTATTGATCCACATACCCTCAACCGTGAACGTACAATTCGGGTTGTTGGTTGTTTCAAATAATCAGTATTCGTGGGCCTCACGAAGTTAAGCCTTAAGATTATCACTAATATTTTAAAAGTGAGAGAGGCATATTGCCTATCCATGTGAGCTTTGTGTGATCGGTATCCGCATTAAGTACTCAGCGGAAGACTCACAGAAACTGATGATTGTACGAAGAGGTCTTCTTGTTTTTAATGTGATTGAAATCTTGATTTTGCGTTTTTTCTGCTTTCTTTATGGAGGTGTTCGGCTGGGTAGATTTTAGTCAACTTGACCTCTCCAGGCTCCGAAGAAGGCGAAATCGGCCGGAGCGTCAGTTGTTATGCGTGCTGATCAAGAAATTTGCGACCTGTTCCTTTCTGCATTTTCATTGATCACGTTAGATGTCACAAGTTGCACTTTATGGCTGTGTACCTATTCCTTAGCATGTTTACCACTTTCCTGTATCGACCTAGCACTACAACCATCTTCATACAAAATTTGCACCCTTTCTTCTTTACTGTCGCATCCTATGTATTTATGTATTGGTGCTCAGCAAAGTCTGGAATCCCCTAAGCTCCTCCTCTCCTTAGATCCGCTATTGATCGGTGATTGAATAGCAATATCATATCCCACTTCCACGGTTGCGCGTGGAGCAGTGATCCGAATAGCCCTCCAACACACACGTGGGATCGATTCCCGCGCCCATGGCCCACCAAGCCTTGCATCCTTCCGCGGTCGGCAAATTGGTACCAGACTTTTCTGGAAGGATAGCAGCACTGGCTCGATATATCGGTAGGCCACAGCGAGTCATTGTCAAGGTCAGACATGCATTCAATGACCTCCAAACGATGCTTAAAGAAGTCGAATGCGTGGCGCATTCCTCATGGATTGATCAACGCCGATAGCTTCACCCTTTGTCCCACTTCTGCTCGTTCATATTTCTTATCTATCATATCACTTTAACACTATTGCATAAGATATTTTATCATTGCTTGTACTGCTTATTGTTCTGTACATTATCTCTATCTACCGGTTAAGTTTTTGCCTATTTCCTCACCTTTAAGGCCCCATTATCACCATTTCGCTGTTGTTTTAGCATTATCGTTATATAATTACGCCAGTATGAGATNTGGTGTAACAACAGCAACAAAAAGAACCGCATCAGGGGAAGTACCGCACAAAGGAGCTGGCTTCACTATAGGTCGTGTAAATTAAAAATAACCGTTGCAGATTTTGCTAAGATGTTCTGATAAACATAAGGAAGAAATCCTCAAGCTACAGATAATCAGCGTCCAGTTTATAGATTTACGAACATTTGAAGAGCGCGTTTCGTCGTGATTTTCACGGTGGTAATCGTGATTGTAATTGGTAGACGATTTAGAAGATTTATCACAGGGCATACAATGATAGACTTTTATCACTACACATGCTGTACACTCAACATACAGTGCTAGTATAAAGATATGTTGTTGTAGGGTAGATGTTAGAGTATGAGCATCCATTGGTTAGTAGTCGTTAACCCATACGAAGTGGACTGAACGCAACGACCATCTCACATAGTCATATTTCAGTTAAGAAATTGAAAAAAGAATATTTAGACATGTAGTATACATTTTTGAAGAAAACTTTCGGATGGCATCGAAACAAGCATAGTCTGCATGCTCTTTTAGTAATCCCTTCAGTAATTGTTAAAGATTTATCCAATTTGGTCACTGATCTATGAATACACGTTCTAGATGAAGAACATCGAATATCCAGAAGATATTTTTTTTCCGATTTTTAAAAGACAGATCGTATTAGTACAATGTGACAATTCTCATGTGCCCTTCAGTGGTCGGTGCGCCAAGAACTTCCTAGGAAACTCTTCTCATTTTTCCGTTTGAATCGTGTTCTTCTGTGATTGTTCCTCATATGCTGAACAAGGTCGGCAGTTAGTCGGAAAGCTGAGCCGCAGATAGCACAGCAGTTCTCGTTCACGGTCTCGCCGCCTAGTGCCGCCTGAATCAAAGGATTCGCTGAACCACCACAACCAGACATTGATGACGTTGCGGATGTGGTCTGCAGAAGAGCTGCAACAACGAATTTCTCTTCCAATTTGTAGATTTTACTATAACGTTATAAATGTGATAATGAAAGCAATTACTATGTGCAGCAAATCCTAGGACCAACTTCCTTTTAAGCTTGGCATTGATCAGTAATTCACTGTTTTCTTGATAACCAAACACGAAGCTGTTATTACAATACTTGTTCACAATTGCTGTCGCGTGGGCGGCTTCGCTTTCTTTAGCTCATGGAAAATTCAATTTGACACGAAATCTACTCAGTGAGACGCTTTTATTAACTCGGCGTTCAAAACTTAATACATAAATTCCATTCACATAGCAACCGGTTTTTGTTAAGCACTCATCATTTTGTGAAACAACTACAATGATGCTGAGATATTTACAAAACTCCGGACCGCAGGTGTCTGCGGTGAGGAACGAACGCTTTATTGTCCTTTCCGGGTAGTAGCGCGTTCACCGCCATACCATGGGGGTCCTTCGTTCCGCCTGTCTCTCAGCTAGTTTTATCGATCTTTTGCCAACAGCAATCACCCGTCAACGGGATTGATCTGGGAAGCCCAAATCGGCATTGAACCCAGTTAAGCTGAGGCTGTAGTTGAAATTCACAATGTTCACTTTTTATTTACTGCTTTTACAAGTTTTGCTAATGATTGCTGATTGCAAGGGTGATTGCTGATGGCAGTGATCGATAGAACTAGCTCAGAGACAGGCGAAACGAGGCTCCCGCATGGTGTGGTGGTGAACGCGCAACTCCCGGAAAGGACAATAGCGCGTTCTTTCCCCACCGCAGACACCTGCGACCCGGAATTTTGCAAATATCTCAGCATCATTGTAGTTGTTTCACAAATAATACTCTGCCGTGAAAAGTTGTAAAAGGCAGGAAATAAAAAGTGAACTCGTCGTTTTTTTGTTTGTTATTTGGTGCAGACCTGCCGCACAGAAACTTAAAGTATCTCGCGAGGTCATTGGTAATCACAAGACGTTCATGCTTGTAGTTTATTTTTGGATTTCTGAAATTTACCAAAACTCCTCAAGTGTTTTGTGTGCAGATGTTTGGATTCCTTTGCGAGATAGCGACTTTCTCTTAAGGATCTTCACCATTTCTTCTTTTTATCCTATGCGTACTTAGTGGGGTGCTTGGTCTAACTTCAGATTTTGCGACTAGGAGTTCTCTTACGCGGACGCCAATTATCAATCCGTTTCGATAATATATTGTGTCGCGGCTTAACAAGAGACCAGACAAAGCGTTTCCCAACTCATGCAGTCACCGTCGCTTTCATTTTGACGGCTTACGCAACTTTGCACTTTACGTAGATGGTCATACAGGCAGTTACGAACTAGCTGGCTTGTGAAAGCGTCCGGTAGTATCTCAGTCCTTATTACGGAATTCATTCGTGTCTAGTCCCTTCTCAACAACAATTTGTAGCTGCATTTATTTCGTTGGAAATGGTGTGCAGGATAAGCGAGATCTTATTCACACTAGAATTATAATTTGATAGCGTGGTTTTCCCTCACGCCTACACCGAGGAGCAATGGTTTCGTCGCCATTGGAAATGCTTGTTCTTTTTTTCTAAATGTCCAGTTTAGTTTATCCAAAAGCAGCTATATCACCAATTCGTAGCAAAGGCCTAGTAACGAAAGCATAATGGTTTATTACCTCTTCCCACTCCTCACACACCAAAAGGGCGCTGGTAAAAAAACACGTATCGAATTGCCACCTGTATGTGCACAGAATGAGAGCAGAAGAAGGAATAACTAAAATTGGCTAAGCAGATATCCATTACCAATGAATTCAAAGCTGCTGATCTTCGAGTTAGGTGGCAAGGAAAAACCACGTTACCAAACAATAATTCTAATGAGGATAAGGTCCTGCTCATCCTTCCCATTATTTCCAACGAAATAAGTGCAGCTATAAAATGTTCGTTAAAAAAGGTCTATTTAGAGAATTCCATAACAGGAATTGAGATACCACCGGACCCTCTCACAAGCCGGCTAATCCTTAATTTCCTGCATGGCATTCTATGCACAATACAAAATTGCATCATATGCCCCATCGGTAGAGACGGTCGCATTGAGTTCGGATGTGATTTATCTGATCTCTTGAAAATGTGCGGCGAAGAATATAGTGACCATACGAGTAGGCCACTGTGGATCTGTATGAAGGAAAACTCAGTCCGTAAGTTTAAAGGTAGACCAACACTTCAATAAACCACCAACCAGCACATTGGAAACAGATATATTATGATGATTTTGAAATACAAGCTGCCATTATCGCACTGGGATCGAAAACATCAACTCTTAAAACTCTTGAAGTGTTTTCGACAAATTGCAAGAATCCAGAAATGAAATGGAACGAAAAGTGTCTTATGATCACATGTGACCTAGTGCCATACCTCAGGCTGATTTTTGACCTGAGTCGGACACATCCCTCCCCATGTAGGACTCAGTGCGACTGGTTTCCCTAACCTGGGCACTTATAACGAATAAGAAATTGGGTGTTTAAAAAAACCTGTTTATTATGAGACTGACGATTTGTGCGCTAATC
>UYYA01005560.1:0-16797 GCA_900624975.1 Angiostrongylus costaricensis | reverse complement strand
TCAGCATCATTGTATTTGATTTCGCATAATACCCCACACTTAATATTTAAGTAGGCAGTAAATACAAATTGTTAACCTTTCATTTTCTGCCCACTACTATTTCTCACGGGAGGGAAAGGTGTGAGATACAACACAACAATGCTGATATTCGCATAACTTGGCCAGATCGAACCACGACCAATTCTACGTAACGCGCGACTCAACAGCGCGTACGTGATGGAGTCCTTCGACGACACTGCCCTCTATATAAACGTGTCGAATGACTCCGCAATGTAGACCATACTTGAACTCTTTATGCAACACGAAGGAGAAATAAATATGTATGGCTTCAGGATAGAGCACCTGATGGCACTCTTAAAAGAATGCTTGAGCTGCTCAATCTTCAGATGGTCCGGAAAGTACTACGCTCAAATAAGGGGGTTGGCAATGGGACAGCGAATGGCTCCAAGCCTTGCCATTGTATTCGTGTCCAAGGTGGAAGCACCGGTGACTGATCTCGGGCCGCTACTCTACTGTAGGCATTTAGACGACTGCTTTTTCCTTTGATCAATACAAGAGGAAATGGACAAATGCTTCGAATTGTTAAACACACAGTCAGAGTATATCAAATTCACCCGGGAAAAGNGCTTGAGCTGCTCAATCTTCAGATGGTCCGGAAAGTACTACGCTCAAATAAGGGGGTTGGCAATGGGACAGCGAATGGCTCCAAGCCTTGCCATTGTATTTGTGTCCAAGGTGGAAGCACCGGTGACTGATCTCGGGCCGCTACTCTACTGTAGGCATTTAGACGACTGCTTTTTCCTTTGATCAATACAAAAGGAAATGGACAAATGCTTCGAATTGTTAAACGCACAGTCAGAGTATATCAAATTCACCCGGGAAAAGCCCAAAGAAAAATGGCTTCCATTTTTGAACGTACAAATTCACCTATCAGAAAATCGTTACATTACAAAGTGGTACCGAAAGCCAAGTAGTAAAAATATCTTGGTTCATTACCTCTCCTCTCACCCCTCTCACACGAAAAGGGCGCTTATAAGAAACATGTTTCGGACAGCAACCAACGTGTGCACGGGAAGAGAGCAGAGAGAGGAGTCCCGGAACTTGGCACGGCAAATAACCGTTTCTAATGGCTACGAAACTGTAGCTCAGGAGAGGTGTAGAGGAAATCGTAGGCCTCCAAACGACAACTCTAGCTATAGAAGGTTCCCGTTTATCCTACCCTTCATCTCAAATGATATAAGTGCAGCTATAAAACGCTGCTTAAGAAGGGCGCGTTTAGAGAAATCAGTTCCACAGTTAATTTCCTTAAGATGTTAACTTTTGCAACGACCGACTTTCTGTTAACCTCGGCATTGATCAAGTAATTCTTCGTATTTTTCTTGAGCAAACGCGAGGTGTTATTATTCTCTATTCACGAATAAGCTGACGTTTCGACGGATTTCGCCTTTCTCAGAGCCTGGAAAGGTCAAGTTGATAGCAATCTACTAAGACAGACGCCTCCACAACCAAACAAAGAAACTCTAAGCCAAGATTTCAATCACGTTGAACATAGCTTTGCACACTCACCGCTTTCTATGAGGTTTTCACTAAGTATGTCACGTAGAGACCAACCGCACAGGAATCACATGGAAGCATAATGTGCACCTCCCATCAGAATAGCAGTCTTATATACTGCCCTATATCACGCGTGATGATGAGGCATTCTTCCCTGCGGTTCATTTTCGGATTTCTGGAATTAATCCAGAGTGCCTCGAGAGTTTTTCGCGCCTGTGTTCTTGATTCGCGTGCGAGGATCGTGACACATACTTCAAAGTCCTCCCCGTTATGTCTCTGGATCCTATGCGTGCCTAGCGGAGTGTTTGGTCTATGTTTGCCGACTAGGTGTTCTTTTATGCGGACACAGAGGGGTCTGCCCGTTTCGCCAATGTATTCGTCACCGCACGTCTTAGAGGAGATCAGATAAACTATACCCGAGCTCATGCAATCACCGTCTCTACCACTGGGGAAGATTATGCAATTTTGAGTTGCACATAGACGGTCATATAGGCGCTTACGAACTAGCTGGCCCCTAACATGACTCGTTGGTATTTCAACTACGTTGGATGCGATGAAACGAATCGAATGAGCGAGGTGCTGGGACAACATGTGATGTCGGCTCATGTACAATAAAAATAATGAAAAAATGTCCAACCTTGTACCCATTTTCTTTTCACTTATGTATTTCAGGTGTCATATCATTAAGAAGTTTCGTAGTTTTTGTATGCCAAAGGTAGGTTTTAATATAATCTTTTAGGACCAGTCGGTTTCTAAAATGTCGTTACGTTATACGCTACCTGCAACTATTGCTCACTACTACATAAGGCGCTGCTGACAAAAAATCGGATCATATCGGAAGGTCTAAATCGTATTACCTGCCCTGTGTATTAGGGGACTGCCAAGTGGAGACACTTTATTCATGGATCAGGAATTCTACCCGATTGCGCAATGAAGATCCACACATCTTTACGATGAACGACTGTAAACAGTCGACTCGAACCATCGTAGCCTTGAAGAAGAGTAAGATTTCGAAGTGTTCACCTGTTTGACCTGTAGTCCCAATGGTAGTCCAATGATTCGAGAGGGTGCCAGTAAATCATCCATTTGTCACCGTCGTATGCAAGAGTAGCGCAGTGGGTTCTGCTCGCTCTAGGGACTCGTCGAGCATCATATCTTTCTTCTGGGCTCTTCGTGAAGAACTCTAACCATCGGATGGGTGGTCTCCCGGCAGCACGTTTGACATTGCGAGAAATCCTGTCACTAACGGCCCTTGTCCATCGGTTGTCATTCATGCGCATTACGTGTCCGGCCCACTATATCGTCGACTGTTAGGCGTACAGAACGGCAACCTTGATTTTTGATCGTTGATGCAGGTCGGAGCTTTGGTTTCCATAACTTAGTTGCGTGACACAGGATACTACTAGCATCGTGCTTTCAACTAAGCATTCAATAACGCTGAATGATCTTTCGTCCTGCTTACGCAGCGACCAGGTTTCTGACGCATACGTTAAGGCGCGAAGTACTGGTAAGTCGAAGAGGTGGGCACGGAGTCGAGTGTTCTTTGTTCTTCTCACTACATCCTCGACGGTCTTGAAAATGAAATGCATAGAGATGAAAATGCTTATATACTTTTTTTATGCCTTTGTAGTAGCAATGATTAGTGAAAGAGTTAGCTCCTATGAGATAACGCCCTCGGCAAGCTTACGAGAATGTGAAACACGGCGGCGGTCGTTTGTAAACACTGTGCTTCTTAAAAAACCTAAGATTTGCATTTCCTCTAATTTCAGTAAGAGGCAGCAAATAACTCTTGTGATGTTTTCTCTGATAATACGTTTTCCTCCTAAAGAAAATTGTTTAGTTATTGGGTACCCTCTTTCAAGCAATGTGCGCTGTGGAGTATCTACCATTCTTCATGTTCACCTTCCTTCTGTTTGTCCCAACGGCTTTCTGTAGAATGATAGGTTTTATGTTTGACACGAGAAAGACGGTAATATGACTGATAATGCTCAACAACATCCATAAAAAAGAACAAAGTACTCATGAAGCCGCCGAACAGCGTGGAGTGGAGCACCACTCGAATGAAGTAACCACCGTTGGTGGTAAAGCTGTAATGTAAAAAAGCGAAGACAGAAATTCGTACTTAAACTAACTCATTTTTTGAGACTTTATTTGGGGAAACATGGGAATAAGCTTCATAATGCAGTAAATTTCGACCCTTTTCGATTGACTAACGAAGACCGTTTTCCACCAATTTTCAATCAATGCCTACCATTTCTGCGCAGTACTTCCATCTGGTTTCATAACCAAATCGACCGGATAACTCCTATACTAATTTTACGGCCACGAAGGGAAGAGAGGCCTGGTGGGCCCGGAGCGGGATCGAATGAGCACTATGCTCATGATGATTTGCATCAGAGCGACTGCAATAACATGACATCTCAGAAGGTGAGAAACCAGTTGGTCGTCATGTCACAATGAGTAGTCAAACAGTTTGGTGCTATACGGCGAGTGGAACCTTAATTATTTGGTATAGATCGATTGTTTCTCTTTTCATGTACAACTAGTCGCATTTTCATTAAATCGTATTTTCGACATGAAAGAAATCGTGCAGTCATTCATGTGAACCGATAACTGTCGAAGAGAATAAAGGACTATTCGGTTTACACATTGAAAGGAATTGTTAGACTCACTCCCACGATTGAGCAGTTACTGGACGTCTGTCACCCTTGCTGTAGTAGCCACATTTAGATTTTTTGGCGACATTATAACCAATTGTGGAAAAAAAATTTTCTCACGACTAATCAACTTATTATTTGGACACTTATATACTTATATAGTCCATCTTCGTATTTCACTTACTAAATTTATCAAAAGTAGAGGCAACAGGGTATACACGTATAGCAGAGACACCTTTATTGAAAATCCTTTGGTGTCGTTCAGAGGAATGGCGTTATATCACCCGTATATCTCACATAAGAGGTATAGCAAGCGACTTCGTGCATAATGCGTGGTAGAGGTATACAATGGCAGTGAAAACTTGCAGAACTTCGTCTGACACCGATGATTTGGCGAAACCAGTACTGATGACGAAAGTAGTTGGATGCTCCATATCATGCGTTGCCTAGTCGAGCACGCCCAAAACTGAACAGCGTTTAGGAAAGTTAGAAAGCCTTTAAGAGTTATAATTTTATATGGTCGTCTGTCTTTTGACCTCATTTCATATTCCTGTAGAGCAGTAATGTTTGGTATCCCGTTTAAGCTAGATCGAAAGAAAAGGCCCCATACAGTTGCAGCACAGTTCTAGAGAAGGAATCGCCATGAAGAACGCTAAAGATTCTCACCGTATTTAAAGCTATATGAATGACAGAGGTGCGGAGAGTGAAGGCTACTACAGCGACTTCAACATCGCGATTCACAGCATCAGCAGCAGAGCCAAAGAAGATGATGCGATAGGCAGAGAGAATCCATAGACATTCGGATTGTCGAATAACCTGCATATTACAGAAAATACCGCGAAAAATTCCACAAAGTGTTCACAGTAGTTATGTGGAAGGTTCCGCCGTGCCTTACAAACAGGAAGGGATAGATTGCTTCGGTCATTTACTATATCTTTTTAGAATGCCTTTAAAAACCATGATAACAACACGCATAATCTTAACGGCATCGTTTGCAGGAATAAGGAATATGTAGAACACGAATGAATGGTCGTGAAACGGGTAGTCGTACTTTATTATGCCATTTTTGCAAATGGAAAGCTGTGGTCCTTTGATTGCCGTTGAAATGTCAGAAATTTTTCGAAAGCACTTCAGCGATTTTTCGAGGATAAGTACTCTTGAAAGTGAAGGTCAAAATTCGTTACAAGCTCCATATAAGGCGCGCTTATTACGTTTCTCGTTGAAAATGCCGTTGATGAGCTTAGAACACTTATACCGATCCATCTCTGGAACTTTTTTCTACGGTGAAGCAACATAAAAACAAAAGCGTCTACGTGTCTTGTCGGAGCAAAAGCACGTTGAGAGCGACGCGCAGAGTTCTTGACCTCTTGAAGTCTCGTTAAAAATATACTAGCAGTGAAAGCTGTCGCGACCGTCACAGCTTCATCGTTCATATGTACTTTTACTTCCTCACAAATATAACACATACAACACAACGGTAGCTGACGTTTCGACAGTATCGCCTTCTCCAGAACCTGGAAAGGTAGACAAACATGTAACTCACTTGGGGAAACGCTTTCACAACGCAAACAGAAAGACGAAATCATTAACAATAACTACACGATCACCGGCCATCATTGAAGTTATACTTCACAATATACCCTGATACTAAAAAGAATACGCAGTAAATAAAACGGTTAAGATTTTGATTATAACTAAAGCCTCAGCTTAACCGGGTTCATTGCCGATTTGGGCTCCCCAGATCAATCCCGTTGACCGGTGATTGCTGGTGGCAAGTGATCGATGGAACTACTTGAGAGACAGGGAAAACGAAGTACGTGCATGGTGTGGCGCGGAGCGCGTTGGCCCCCGGAAAGGGTAGCAGAGTGTTCGCTGCCCACCACAGACACCTGCTGTCTTGTATTTTGCAGATATCTCAGCATCATCTTGGTCCTGCCTTTGTTAAAGAAGTAGAGAAAAATAAGGATCTGTTCGACGTCATCGTTGCCCATTCATCTATAGCTGCCATGTCTAGCCCCATCTCCAGTTGCCTACTCTAATCATAGAGTTATACTTCAGTTAATTTCGGGAGATATCCAAAGACACGTACTGGATCAAAAAACTCGAGAATCCGATAAAACACACAAAACCGAAGATATTTTTGAAATCTATCAATAAATATATAAGCAGGGAGCTCAGGATACAACAGCAGCTGGGAAGAAACATCAGTGTCACATCAGACCAGGGAGGTACTCGAAATTGAGCCCTACAGCAAAATTTTGGGCCTCAAACCCGCATGTACACGAGCAAAATGTATCCATGATTCTATTGTGGAACACAAGGACATTTCCCAATTGACTGCAAAAAAGTGCGAACATATGAAGAAAGAGTACAGATTATGAAAGGTCGGAATCTTTGCTTTAACTCTGGATCAAAGTTTCACCAAACATCGGCTTGCAAAGGTGGGTGCTGCCGAGTATGCAGCAAACGTGGGCATCACACGTTCATTTGTAAGCGCCAACAAGCTATAAGAGAACAGCTTAATCAGTCAGAAGTAGACCAACGAGGCAAACGAAAAGGGCCTGTCAACACTACGAAAGGCAAGAAGACTACGCAATCACGAATCACTGCAGTAGAATCCCAACAAAACTATCAGAATGATACGGCCGTACTCTACGCAATGAAAGAAGACACAACGAGTGTCCAAGTTTTGGCAGGACAAGTGCAGATCTTCAACCCATTCAGTTAGACAAAATGAACCAGTAGCTCTCTTGCTTGATACAGGATCCGATCGTTCATTTATCACCAACGAATTGGCTGAACGTTGGCATTTACGAAATATTGATTCCGTAGAATTATCCATTAACACGTTCGCAGCTCTTAACGAAGTCAAAAAGAACTGTGGAGTTGCCGCAGTAAAATTGTGGGATGTCTGTGGGACACAGCAAGATCTCTCATCTGAATATCAGTCATACTAGCAATCCTTCCTTCTGAGGTACGCGAACAGAATGCGCGACTGCTCCTATTTGGAGTTAGCAAATTGTTATTAGACTGATTTAGATTAAAAAAAAAGAACACTCATGAGATATGTGAGGGAGCCTCGACAGTCACTGCACAATTGAAATATGCATTCAGTCGTCTCTCCGATGTTGATCAACACCGAACACTTTATCCTTGTATTCACCCCTTACGGCAGAAATCATCGCGGGTTGACCGAATCTAGGTGGATGTTTAACCTTACGAATGGAAACATGCGTGCCACAGAATTACTAAAACACTCTGTCCTAGTTGGTCTTTTAATTGTTTCCGCTATCCTAGCAAAATAATATAATATTAAAAAATAAATCGAAGTGCATGCGAGTGATGAAATTGTGGCGATCGTGACAGTCCTCATTCATCTTATATTTTCAACGACACTTCAAGTGGGTAAGAACTCTACGCGTCGTTCTCAACTTACCTCGGTTTCGACTAAGCAACTAAGCGTGTAAAGGCTTATCTTTTACAGTCGCTCCACTCAAAGGGAAGTCGCATAGGGGTTTGTTGCAAGCGTGTAAGTGGATTTTGAACTTTCTAAAACAACTTTCAGGATTGCTGATCTTCAACAACTCGCTGAGGTGCTTTCGAAAACTCTTCGACATTTTGAGGAAAGACAGGCGACTAAGCCTTCCATTTGGGGAACAGTATGGTCAAATGCGAGAATCCATTTCACGACCATTTCTTCGTTTTCTACATATTCTTCGGCTCTATTCTTTTGGTGTTGAATTTGCAAACGATGCTGGTAAGTTTGTGCGCATTGTTATCCTAATTTTTAAGTCCTTCAAGAAAGACATAATAAGCGATCACAGCTGTCTATTCCACTCTATTTGTAAAGCACGGCAAAATCTTCCAATTTAACTGCCACGAATACTTTGTGGGATGCTTCACAGTGTACTTTGTAATCTCCAGGTTATTCGAAGATCGAAGTGTCTGTGGGCTCATTCCGCTTATCGTCTCATCTTCTTTAGTTCCGCCGCTGATGCTGTGAATTGTGGAGTTCAAGTCGCTGCAGTGGCCATCACTCTCCGCACTCCTGTCATTCATCCAACTTTAAATTCGGTACGTGTTTACGGTTGCCTTCTTCACAGCGATTTCTTCTGTTTCTCAAATTGTGTTTAGTTATTGGGTGCACTCTTTCACACGTCTTATGCTATGGGGTATCCAACTATTTTCGTCCTCGCCTTCAATCGGTTCATCGCAGTGGTTTTCCCAAAAAAGATGGATCTTGTATTTGACAAAAAGAAGACAATGGTATGATGCTTCACTAACTACTAATTCAAACGTATTTGATTTCCTTAGCGTNCTCAAATTGTGTTTAGTTATTGGGTGCACTCTTTCACACGTCTTATGCTATGGGGTATCCAACTATTTTCGTCCTCGCCTTCAATCGGTTCATCGCAGTGGTTTTCCCAAAAAAGATGGATCTTGTATTTGACAAAAAGAAGACAATGGTATGATGCTTCGCTAACTACCAAGTCAAACGTATTCGATTTTCTTAGTATTAAAGAAAAGGTCCTTCAGATAATTTTAATTTTGTGCTGCGTTTTTGGTGCTTTCACTGGCGCTCTCTGTCCTTCTGGAGAAATTCGATCGATGTGGGACCCCTATATTCCAAAATTCTATTTCACAAGTGGGTTCTATTACACAATTGCTGGGTTGTGGTGGGACAAATAGTTCGTATGAAGTTCTGGAACTTGTAGGGGACTCTAGCCCAAAGCTTTACCACATTCATTTCCTTCTCGTTCACTTAATTAGGTGGTATGCTTCCGTACGTCGTACCAATACGCGGTTTGCCGAACTCTTTGGAATCTGCATGAAAGTCAGCATTCGATGGAGAACACTTAAATCTGTAGTGAACATTCCATCATCTCGAGCTTCTTGCAGACGAATCGTCTTTTACTGCCGAGTTTTTGCGCGCTATGAACTTATACTACAGCGAATTTGTATTTATTATAAGTTTCATGATCTACCTTATCATCGTCGTCTTTCTGCTGTGCAACGTATGTGAATGCCTCTTGTTCTCACTCAGTGATTTTTAAGCCAGTTGTTTCATATTGCTCTTTGAAAAATGACACGTTTTATTAATGTATGTTTTTAGAGACAACTCATCAGATCTGTGCGCGTCGAGCTTCCGCTCCTGTTGCACTCTTTCCAGATATTTACGCTGTCGGGAATCTTGCTTTATTTATGGTCCTATCCCGTTTCTGATTCCGCCCCTTTACAATCATATCGTTAATGTTTTCGTCATTTTCCACTATGGTGCAACAACCATTTCACTTTTAATGACAAACAGGTATAGTATAGTTCCATACTTATGGCTACATTTTTTAGTCCCAATATTCAAATGTTGTCTAGAAATGCTCTATGATAAATCAACTTCTCTAAATACTTGATGGGTCTTCTTCACGAAGAATCGCGCAACCACAAACCTATCTGATAAGTAATTTGCTCACCGGGCAAAATTTCCTTTTCTGGAGACTCGAGAGTGGCTCTAGGACTTTCTTTCGATGTCACCACCTGGCTTCGCGCGACTACGCCTTTGCCAGTATGGCACTGACAGCTGCAACGAACGCTAAATTTGGCGAATGCTGCTTATGTAAGCGATAATTTGCTGGTCACTCGGAATTCTGGGAGCAACCCTGCTCTATAGGTCGCATTATACTCTAAACGGTTAAAAGTGAAGTGTGTCATAAGCACTACAAATCCCTGCAGCAATTTTAATGTGAAATAAAAAACTGCAACGACGTAGAGGTCGGAAAGTACAGAATACAGGGAACAAGAAAAGAACGTTTAGACCTCAAATAATGAAGCAACTGAGCAGCTTATAAAGAAAAAAAACAAGAGGCATGAGAACAGTTTCTTTCAAAGTATCAACGACAGCACAATATTGTGCCGATCAAGGTAGAACGTCTTCTTCGCTGGTATTAATTGTTCATCGTTCTTGTAAACTCGACTCATGAAACAAGTTCTTCTGAATGAACTCGCCGAGCATTTCCGTATTTATTGATCCGGTAGTGTAGGGCAGATAATGTTGCTGTGGACAGGATTCGAAGAAGTCTCTGCTACACTTCCACTTTCAAGTTCCGACATAGGCCTCTTATGTGAGGTCCTATGCACTATATGTTTGCGAGTTATTGCGTCCTTAAAACGATTTCCCACAACTTCTGTTTAATCCTCTAGAGGAAGTTTCAAATATTCATCACACCGTTTGTAATTATTTCGCAATAAACGCTTTCCATATTGAATTTCCATCGTCTGCATGCAATCTACACCTCGTGCACATTGTTTGCATTCCTAGTAGTCCTTACTGTCTTCACAAACCTGTTTCCATATTGCTGCCATTCGGTCGAAACGCCGTCTCACTTTCATCGATTCAAAAAAGATCTTTGATTCAATTGAGATAGAAGCAGTCATGGAAGCTTTTGATAGTCAAGTAGTCTTTACGCAGTACATAAAGATTCTTCGTGAGCTGCACAATTATTTCACAGCCATGGTATCACCATTCTACAGCGATATTAAGATTGATGTCAAAAGAGGAGCTAGACAGGGCGATACCATCTCGCCAAAATTATTCTCCGCCATCCTCGAGAACGTCGTGCGAACATTGGAATGGATTAAACGGTGGAGAAAGCCGATGGTTGACAGTTACATCATCTTGGCTTTGCTGATGACATCGTCCTTATAACACCAAACATTAGCCAAGCTGAACGTATGCTTGACGACTTCGATAAAGCTTGTGGAAAGATTGGTCTTCGGCTAAATCTCACAAAAACGATGTTCACGAAGAACAAATTGGTTTCGTATGCACCGCTGACGCTCAACGGAACGTGTATCTCTGAACGCTCCAGTTATATCTAACTAGGTCGGGAAATCAATGTGATGAACGACCTAGCTCCACAGCTGAGCAGAAGAAAACGAGCGGCTTGGGGAACTTTCAAGAGCATCGAGGATGTAGTGAAGAGAACAATGAACACCCAAATCCGTGCTCACCTTTTCGACTCAATGGTGCTTCCTGCCCTAACCTATGCGTCAGACACCTGGTAGCTGTGTAAGCAGGATGATAGGTAACCCAGCGTTATCTATCGTGCAGTCGAAAGGACGATGCTAGGAGTATCCTGTTCCAGACAAGTAAAGGATGGGATCCGAAGCTCCGATCTGCGTCAGCGATCAAAAATCAAAGGCGCCGTTCCGTACGCCAAACAGTCGAAGATAAGGTTTACCTGACCCGTAATGCGTAAGCATGAAAACTGATAGACAGAAGTCATTAGTAACTGAATTCTTCGGGGTGTTAAACGCACTGCAGGGACACCACCTAATTGGTCATCATCGAATCACTCGTCGATCAGCGGAACTACAGGAGATACAGGTGACTGTTTCTATTAATTAAGCTATCGCGACACCTTTTTTTTCTTTCTATACGTACTGACCAAATGCCTTGTTCTATAGGTTAAGCTCTCGGCCTACATATCCTTCATGTACAATTATGCATGTTTCATCATCCACCAAATCCTTCATGTATCTCATCATTAGTGGTTCGGCCAAATCATCGGTGTCGGGCGAAGTTCTGCAAGTTTTCACTGGCATTGTATACCTCTACCACGGATTGTGAGAAGAGTCGCTAGCTGTGCCTCTTACGTGAGATATACAGGTGATATAACGTCATTCCTCTTAGCGACGCCAAAGTATTTTTAATTGGCGTCTCTGCCTTACGCACATATTCTGTTGCCTTCACCTTTGATAAATTCAGTAAGTGGAATACGAAGATGGACTATTCAAGTATAGAAGTGTCCAAATAATAAGTTGATTGGTCATGTACAAATTTTATTTTCCACAATCGTCCATATTATCTCTAAAATATAGTCTATTCAACGGCTTCTGATCGTGTTTCTTAGCACGGCTCGTATTCTAAGTGGGGCTATTACACCAAGCGTGACAGAATTCCAATAACTGCTCCATCGTGGAAATCTAACAATTCCTTTGAATGCGTAGGCCGAATAGCCTTTTATTTTTTCGAGAGTTGCCGGTTCACACGACTGCACCGTTTCTTTTATAGCGCAAATACGATTTCATGAAAATGCGATGAGCCGTGCTTGGAAAGAGAGACAATCGATCTGCACCAGATGATCAAGGCTTCATTCGTCATAAGGCACCAAACTGTTTGAACACCTATTGTGGACGTGACCACCAGCTTGTTTCTCATCTTCTGATTAACACTTTTTGAATTTTTTAAGGAGAATGGCGGATGTCTCGTTGTTGTCAACTTCTTCAATTTCTTCTTGCCCACTATCGATCAGCAATAGAGAGGAACTGAATCATTGTTATTATGTGTAATATGAGAGCACAGCTATGCTAAAACGGTGAGAGACAGTACAGTGGTAGTGATGCAGGTCATCATGAGCACTCTGCCGATTCGATCCCGCTGCGGGTCCACCAGGCCTATCATCCCTTCGGGGTAGGAAAATTGCTGCCGGAGTTGTTCGGGAATGAATTCCTCATTGCAAACCGGTTGGGACCGCTCCAGCCTGCCTATCTCAGGACTTTTGAGAGAATCGACTCAACAAGCATTTTACGACATTCAAGATGGAGTGGAAATCTCCAAGCAGTAGCCGAAGCCACACATAAAAGTAAGAAAACCTAGTCAGATGGCAGATGGGAGGAAATGAATAGAATGTGAGAAGTGCTGGGATCCCCATTGTAAACGTAAAAACGGATCGTATAAAAAATTTTATCTTTTATGGAAACTTTGTAATTTCGCGAAATAGAAATCTTTTGCTATTTCTGTCTTACAAGATAAACTGAAAGGTAATGAAACGTTGTGCTAAAAACAAATTACTCTCTGCATGTATTACTAGGGAGCACATGTAGCATAGTGGTTTGAAGCTTCGTGCAGTACACATGTGGTCTTTGGTTCGATCCCATTTCCCAAGCTCAGCAAGGCTTTTACCGTTGCGGTTTAGCAAATTGGTGCCAGAACTGAGGAGAGATGGCAACCATGAGGATCACAACAAACAGCATGCCTTCGAATCAATGCATACGCGGCGAGAAATTTCTGCGGCCCTAGGTTATGCCCATGTAAAATTATCCGTCGTTGCGACTGAGTCAACACTTTGATATAGCACTGTTTCTGCCATGTAATGATCAAGAAGGGTGGTGGGAGCATAACATATCATACGAGCAATGAGTTTGAATTGACGAACGCATGTCTTCTGGAAAAAAGGCTTAAGCAAGAAGAAATAGTTTAGGAACTCAACAATAACCCTTGTATAATCTCTGAACAATGTGGATTGCCTTGGAGTTTTGAACCACTTGCTGCTCACCCGATGTTGAGAATGAGGAGGATCAAGAAATGCGGTATAAAATTGACACATGCAGATGACGCGAAGGATCTAGAAATGTCTTAGAATATAAGGAAATCAAAAACTGACATGACTAAGTGATGCCTGAAAAGATGGGAAAAGTTAAAGATGTGGTAGGCTGGAAGAATGTATTGAAATCAATAATAAACACTGCTTTTCAAAGTCCTTGTGGCGTTAGTGAAGCTGTTGTGCAGAGCGCTGTCAAAATAACACGTTCATAGGAACGCGAGGATATGATCGTCTTAACATGCTGGTGCTTCTAGTGCTATTCTATGAATGTATTCGATATAAAAATACTTTATTCTGATCCAAGCAGTCGATGCACTAATTAATTCTCCTCATTCAGGACATATCGCGGCGAATTTTTTATATGTAAACACCGACAACTACCGACTCCGACAACCGTAGTGGTGAGATCCAGGGCGGCAACACTCCCATAGGAAACAGGAAAATTCTCGATCGAGCTCGCTGAATTTGTTTCCATTCTGTTTTAAGCAGGTTTATTACAGTTGTTGCATATAATCCGATATTGTTAACAATAAAGTATTTTAAAAGAACGACTTTCTACAAAGCTCGGATAAACAATCGGCTTATCTATATGTGTTTCTTCCAATAGTTTACCGCTTCATCGGGGCTGAGAGGTATTCCCGGATGTCGTGTTGCCGGGGGTTCCATCTTGCTGGCAAGGTCTACCAAGCTGAGAAGGACTCCAACGTTTTCATCAGGAAGCCTACCTATGGGTAAACCCATACCAAGATCCACCAACGTGCTGGCATCAAATTGGTCACATGGAGGCAAACCTCCCTCTGATTCATGGGCTGCAAATACCTATGGTGGTGAAGACCTGAGGATGACTTTGGCTACGTTGACCTCGGGAAACCAGGGTACTACAGTGGCCTTACTAGCAAATCTCCGAAAAAGTGGAGATTACACTGGGGCCCGCACAACCATCGAAGATGAGCCATTCAATCATCAAGTAGTATCTATATATATTACTACGAACTTGAACGAACCGAGCTCTTGTTGAACTGATGCGAATTTGATACGTTTCATTGTGTTTGTTGTTGGTGTTGTTCAACGGCTGACGTTTCGTGGATTTCGCCTTCTTCGCAGCCTGGACGCATTTCATGTAACAACAGCCCTTTTATTCGGCGAAATATCTGCGGTTTTAACGAAGATCTGACACATTAATGAACGCCGTGTTGTTCAAAAAGTATTCGCCGTGCTGTTGCGAGTTGAACCACCCGTGTGCTGTTCACGTATGTGATCAATTACATTTACACGCGTTTAGCGCTTATTACCCATGTATAGCTTGCTGAACTCCGAACGTGGGCATTGAGTATGCCGGCTTGTAGACTGCCGTTACCTCGCAGGGTACACAGAAGAGAGTATTTGTTGGAGACCACTCCTAACTGCCTCCCATGAACTTACCTGATACTCGACTTCAGGCTTTTGGCCGAACTGAGTCGTAGAATAAATGCGCATGAACGAGAACACACACACGCACGCATGCATTAATACGGCTCGTAAATACTGAATGTATGCGACAAACCAGCGCAGTAAGAAAAAGGAGTGCATCCTCTTGGTCCACCTGCATCTCGGGGAAGCAATCGTCGCTTTTGGTGCGCGATTAACTCTCTATCCGACACCTGGCGACGTCCCATGCATCCTCGCTGTTAATCAGCTTAGATCCGTTATATAAGGGAGTTATGTGGAAAAGAGATAGGTTCAGATAAAGTGGAACATTTTGTTTAGACTGCAGCCTGATGATTCCAGCTTTTTTCTGAATGTCGCAAAAGGCTGGTCGAGCCAATTTTTCTTGTGTTGCTGGAGATAGCCGAGCAAAAATGTTCCTCATTGATTGGAGGAGAGCGTTGGAGAACGATTCGAACCAGGATCTTGTTTCTTTGTGACTTTCAACACTAACCACTCGAATTTGCACTTCATTCTTACAATCTGCACTTTTTGCATGTAGTTTACAACTGATGGTCATTATTAAGACAGTAGAACAAACAACATCTAATATTCCTAAGACCTCTTCCCATTAGCCCCGGTATTGGCCAATAATTGGGGTTTTTTCTTTGGTAAGTGTGCGCATAGGACATAGAGACGTAATGGGATGAATATCATCATCGCACAGGGATCTAACACGTTACAGGCCATGACTCTCGAAGGACTCTAGATAAGCTCCGAGGATCCAAAAATGCACGACAGGGTGTATTGCCCCTGAACGTTATAAAATCAGGAGACGAATTAAATGACCAAAAAGAAGTGTCTGAAAAAAAGTGGAATATCTACGAAAAGAGGGTTAAGAGCATGTAATGAATTTGATGTCAGCCAAGGTGCGTTGAAGTGATTTTGCATTGCATAGTCAGAATAATGCACGTGTAGCACTATACACGTGGTCCTTGGTTCGATCCTACGCCTCAATCTTACCAAGCCTTCCATCTGACCGGGAGGTGGCGGAAAGGATGAAGGGGTGGGGAAGCAAATTGGCGTTAGATTTGCCATCGAAGATAGAAAAATTGATATTCATTTAATCACCTCCAACTATGCCTAGCCTAGTCGAATGCATGGCACCTCTCTCAAGGATTGATCAACGCTGAACGCTTCATCATATTTTTTATTCAAAATTAGACCTACTATACTGTATAAAGGCGTGAAGAGCTTGATGTTCCAGTACTGTCTGTGTTATAAGTGAGTATTTTAATAAAGAGATGTAGTTCTAACGTCTCTTAACTAGCACATGCATTAAGTAATTTTAATTATTCAGGACATATCGCAGCCAGTTAATTGCATGTAAACAGCAAGTGCTGGGTACGACAACAGTGGTTAGATCGCAGGCCAATATTCGCGTAAAGAGCATCAGAACTTTCGAATGAATTTGATATTGCGTCTATTGTGCTGCAGTCAGTACTCTTATTGTTATATGTGCTCTGGCACTTTGAACAATAAAGTAATTATGGGTCCTACTAGCATCAGCACGGTTCTGAGGAAGACGAAATCCCTGAAAAGTCAGGCATCGAAAAGAACACACAACAACAACAATAGCAATAGCAACGACAGCTAACACCAGCTTCATATCAGCTTAACTACGGCAGTTCGTAAAAACATATAGAGGGAAAAGTAATCATGACGAGTTCTCTCCCAAGTTGAGAAGGAGGCCGGAATTTTCCTAAGAAAGTCTTGCCAAGAGCAAGCAAAAACGAAGGTTT
>UYYA01005559.1:0-16870 GCA_900624975.1 Angiostrongylus costaricensis | reverse complement strand
AGCCACAATGGGTCATGCGAGCGTTGGAATGGGACAATATGGAAGTGAAAATCGTTGGTCGGCAGTTACACCATATTCGCTTTGCTGATGACATCGTCCTTATAACACCAAACATTAACCGAGTGGACCGTATGCTTGCCGACTTTGATAAAGCATGTGGAAAGATTGGTCTTCGACTAAATCTCACAAAAAGATGTTCATGAGGAACGAATTGGCTTCGTGTGCCCCACTCACGCTCAGCGGAACGAATATCTCCGAATGCTTCGGCTATGCCTATCTAGGTCGGAAAATCAACATGTTGAACGATTTAGCTCCAGAGTTAAGCATACGGAAGAGAACGGCTTGTGGGGCTTTCAAGAACATCGAGGACACAGTGAAGAGAGCAGAGAATGCTCGACTCCGTGCCACCTTCTCGACTCTACGAATCTTCCTGCCTTAATGTATGCGTCAGGTATCCGTTCAATACGCAAGCAGAATGAAAGATCACTCAGCGTTATTGAATTCGCAGTCGAAAGAACAACATTAGGAGTATCCTGTGTCACACAAGTAAAGGAAGGAATCAGAAACTCCGATCTACGTCAATGATCAAAAATCAAAGATGCCACCCTATACGCCGAACAACTATACAAATGAATGACAACCAATGGACAAGAGCAGTTAGTGACTGGATTCCTCGGGATGTCAAGCGCAGTGCAGGAAGACCACCGACCCGATGGTCAGAGTTCTTCGCGAAAAGTACAGAACAATGACATGATGTTCGACGAGTCTCTAGAGCGAGCGGGGCCCATTGCGCTACTCTTGCACGGACAGGGAATAATGGAAGATTTACTGGCGCCCGCTCGAGTCACTTGACGATCAACGGGACCATAAGTGATACAGGTAAAACAGTTGACAGGTGACAAATTTGAAAGCTTGATATCCTTCATTTTATCAGCAACACAACGTGTACTATGTAGCAGACGAGACAAAAAGTTATAGCATTAATCGAACGTATCAACAGGATTTGTTTCGGAATAAGAAGGGCTGTGATGCACGTGGGTATTGATGAATCCCTCATGCTATTTAGAAACGGAACAACGTAGGCTTATAAAGCNAAACCGTTTTCCATGTGAACCATCTACGACACAACGCAGTTAATTTTCAAAAACTCAGATGAATCAATTTTTTTTTCAGCAGTACTTAGAGGTTGACAGAGCTCAGTGTTATGTCAGGCACGTGTGCCTACAATCACGGCAGGAATATCAGGTTGTGGACTTTGTGATGTAGGGCGACGGTTTCTTTAGTTTTGCATTTCACACCATATTATCAGATTCAATTTTAAAGATGAAAGTGCCGAAGTAGCTGAAGAGGAGACTGTGTTCGTTAGTGAAGAACGAGCTCGTTCATCACTCGGAATTCCAGGCTGGAGTTCAAGCGAATCAAACAGACTGAGTGAGTGGTATCCATTTGTATTTTTTGTATAGTACTTCTTTATTTACATTAACTAGACATATAGGTAAAATAATAACGTGTAACCTTAGCGCTTGAATGTTTGATGAGCTGTCATATGGTGGCCATAACGAATCGAGACAGCACAGTTATCGGCTGCAACCTACTTATCGACACTAGTGAAATGTTAACATTTTGCAGACGTTGACAGCTCCGATAGACGTTCTTCCGCTAAGGTTTACCCAAGGCGTTTACGTCGTGGTCGATACGCGCTAACAAAAACGCCGCATGATCAATCTGTTTATTTGTTCATGGACGTTTTGTAAAACCTGCCTCCGTACGTTATCTTTCTTCACGGTTTGTAGCCCCTGAGAGCTACCTCGTGTTTCAGACTACTCCACAAGTTGTGAATGCCTCCACAAGGCAGAGTAAGAATAGAGTTATTGTGAGTGAAGGAAAGCTCCTTGGGTAGTGTTTTTAAACGCTTATCTCTTGCTATGGATTCTTTCTTTTAAGATTCGTATGACACAACCAACCAGGAAAGCTCGTGTTGGAACAAACTGTGCATTGGTAGGCTTAGCTTCTTCGTAGCACATAGTTTATCTTTCTTATTGACGCGTTAGGTTTTGTGCAACAAATTGCCTCGGTTTTGGTCACTCCTAGTGAACCACGAGCTCGACGAAGGAAATTAAATATTGGAGGTAGTTACACGGCAGTTTTTTGGCCTTGCAAGTTTTGAACTGGTTCTTTAATACAGTCTTTTAAATACCGTACATTATTCTGCCCAGAATTTTTAGACTGCAGCCATTCCCATGGTTGTCTTCATTAGTACCAATATTCGTTAATGTTTTCTCAGTACTGATGTGCTGTTGTCATGCATTTCTTGGACATTCATTAAAGTACTGACGAATTATCTCTTGTTCAGAGCTTAGAGGGGTTATCCAGGCCGGCAGGTTATTCGGTTAGACATTTCCTTAACCCAGATTTATGCTTAATAATATGCCAAGTGTTCCACCGTTTTATCCAATTTCGTTGATGAAGTATAGAAATCGAGGTCTTCAATGTAAAGGAAATGTTTGGTTCTCCTAGATGTAGATCGATTTCATCCTCTTAAACTTCGGAGAATGAACTAAATATGAAGTAGGTGCGCTGTAAAACGGTTCAAAAATTCAGAAGGGGCAGAGATGGTTTTTAGAGGAGATGGTGGTGTCCCATTTCATCATTTTTTCCAGATTTGCGCTCCTGATTCCCAATCCAGTGTGCAGTTTGTCAGCTGCATCACGACCAACCAGTGTTTGTGAAATACCATGTTAATTTCTCAGTTTCAGAGAAAGTAGGAGGTAGTTATTGTTTTGTTTGATCTTTGTACTTATATTACATGATATCTTATTTCGTCCTTATTCTATCGCTATTTTAACCCTTATTGTGCGGTATCGTGGATGCGTTATACGTGATAGCCGTGGGAAAGGTTTTTGTCGTCTAGCTAAACGGCTGTTAAGGTCGTTGTTTCTTATTCGTGTTATTTCAGCTATCTGTGAATATTGTTCTAGTAAATGCTGCGATAAATGTCTTCTGTTGCGCTCGAGTTTGAATATGATTGCGAGAAGTTTAAAAAATACAAATTCATTTCCTTATCGGTCAAGTAAAGGGGCATGCCTGATATAGTATGAGATGATCAAATGATTCCGATCATAGGACGTCGATGAAGAATCACCTTCAGGGAATTTTCATGGAATGGATCATTTTTAGATATTACGAAGGTGAACTGAGAAGTTATAAGGAGGTTGATATTGTGCACCAACTTATTTGTCAAACCAGCTTGCTAACAGCTACATCACTTAATTGAATTGCTATTCACAGCTATCGTTCACCATCAAGACCTAAAAGATGACACACGTTGGGTAGCAAAGGTGAACGCTGCTCATGAGAATCACTACGTAGAGCTACGGTGAAAAGAGTAATAGCATACAAGTAAAACACAGTGCTTCAATGACACCAAGGGGCCTCATCTTTGTGTAAGTGAATTGTGTATAACACAATGTTTGAACGACACTGACACTGCTAAATACAGTTCAAATCTGAGGAGGAAGTCTGTCATGCATATCTTTTCACTTTCAACTGGGCTAAAAACCATGAAGGGTGATACAATTCTAGAGCCGTTCATTATCACATTCAGTTCTCTTCAAGCTAAAGTTTACAGCCCAAAAGCAATTCTCACAATCTAAACCACGACACTTGCCAAAAGTAGTGGTTTCCGAGATAAGAGGACGTTGCGCGCCATTATCTCGCCAAGTAATTATGTAGTGATTAGCTCTATGAAATGCAGTAGTTAAATTCAGTTGTCAGCTTTAATTTAATATTCACTGCCTACTCTTTTTAACAGCAAGGTATACATTGCGAAATAGAACTTCAATGATGCTGAGATATTTGCAAAACGCCGGACTGCAGGTGTATGCGGTGGGGAACGAACGCGCTATTGTCCCTTCCGGGGAGTAGCGCGTTCACCACCACACCGCGCGGGTCCTTCGTTTCGCCTGTTTCTCAGCTAGTTCTAGTTCCCCCAGATCAATCCCGCTGATAGGTGATTGCTGATAGCAAAGAGATTGATAGAACTACCTGAGCGACAGGCGAAACGAAGGACCCGCGTGGTTTGGTGGTGAACGCGCTACTCCCCGGGCGGGACAATAGCGCGTTCGTTCCCCACCGCATACACCTGTGGTCCGGAGGTTCGCAAATATCTCAGCATCTGTTGTCAGTGTTGAATGAGCACCCGTTCAAGATAGAATGGTTGAGTTCCTATGAATTTCCTATGAATGAATTTTTAAGAAAATAACTATTCATGGTCAGTTCTATGAACAGTAGTTTCACCTATTTAGTAATACAGAATCCGAAGAAATCTCTTGTGAGCTTAAATATTTCTAAATTATGACGTAGTGAATTCTGCGTACCACTCACGAAACCCATTTTGAGTGTTGTATATAGCCCTGTGTTGGTACATGTTACAGTTACCCGGACATAAAAGAACTTTAGTCCTGATACAAAAATAAGTGATAAGAAATGAATGCAAATTGAACATTTTTTTTGAAATTTCGATTTTAAAGAAGTGAACGTTTCCGGGGACGAGTAATGCTTTATTTGTTTAAAGAGCAATTGCAGGTAACCTCCGTGAATATGTGATGAATTCGTTGAAAATTTAGAAACATTTAAGTTCACAAGAGATTTCTTCGGATTCTGTACTACTAAATAGGTAAAACTACTGTTCATAGAACTGACCATGAATAGTTGTTTTCTTAAAAACGCTCTTCGGCATAAGTTTTCTGCTCGCGAGTATATGGGAGAAGGCATTATATATGCATATCGACATAAAGACGGTTGCGTCCGAGAAGTCCTCAATATCATTAGGAAATGTGGCAGCCCACTAAAGACACAGTTTATTTTCTTTCACTAATGCTGTCTTGGTATAAAAATTTTTCCCGACTACACTATCACGAAACAGTTGTCGGTGGCGCATTCTTCTGAATGTGTCACATTCATCAATTTATCGGAAAATACAAAAGATAAACATGAAGAAACACCTATTTGCAGTTGCTTCAACGGGTTGATTCGCTGGAGTGCACTTCCCTTAGAGTGCCAGTGGTCCACTAGGAGAACTCCCACAATTGCATAAATGGATTTGCGCTTCACAAAGACTGAGAAAGTTTGAGCTTGCCTAGTTGATTCCACAACATCATAGCAAAATTTTGGTGTACTTGGTCCGATAACGTGACCTCCTGCTCACCGGGTGACTGTCTACACAAAAAGCTGAGTTAGTTCTACAAAGCAATTTATCATTTAGAGATATGCACAAGCACGTCACAAACTTAACAAACAACCGGAGAGTAACGCATTCACCACCACACCATGCGAGCCCTTCGTTTCGCCTGTCTCCCAACTAGTTCTATGGATCGTTTGCCGTCAGCAATCATCCGTCAGCGAGTTGATCTGCGGAGCCTAAATCGGCAATGAACCCAATTAAGCTGAGGCCGGCCCCGAGTCCTAGCTGAGAGGCAGGCGAAACGAAGGACATGCACGGTGGGTTGGTGAACGCGTTACTCTCCGGAAAAGACAATAGCGCGTTCGTTCCCCACCGCATACACCTGCGGTCCGGAGTTTATACCGCAATATGCCCTGCCATTAAAAAAAGAGTAGGCAGTAAATAATAAGTTGAAATTGTGATTAGAACACATAATATAGAACACATAACTATAGCCGCAGCATAACTAGGTTCTATGCCGATTTGGGTGTCCCAGATCAATCCCGCTGACGGGTGATTGCTGTGGCAAAGATCGATAGAAATAGCCGGAGAGTCCGGCGAAACAAAGAACCCGTATGGTGTGGTGGTGAACGCGTTACTCTCCGGAAAGGACAATAGCGCGTTCGTTCCCCACCATACACCTGTGGTCCAGAGTTTTACAAATATCTCATCAACGTTGTGACTATAAACATAATTGAATCACCAGTAGAAATTAATTGTCTGGCAGATGTCTCACGAAGAACTTGACCATTGTCTAAGTAATAGGCAACGTTCTCAGGTGTTCCATGGCCTGTCCATGCGTACTGCTCACTAGCAGCGGCTTTTGGCGACCCTTCCGGTGTGGGCTTAGAGAGTTGTTCGCCATTTCATTCTCAAAATTGTTTTTACTCCAAAGAGTCCAAGTAGGAGCAACGATCAGACGATGTCGTCACATTACTTCCCAGTATCCTTTACACTGAGACTTTTTTCCTAGATTATAAATATAAATAAACCACCTGATGAGCAGCACTATTTAATATGAAGGCAAAAATGGGACAAGAATTTAGTTAATAGAAACACCAAAAATCTAACCTGAAGCAGCTATAAACAATGACATCACTAAATAGCCGTGGATACTACGACGATGTTAAGGACAATGGCCGAATATGTTTCAATGCTCATTTGCGGAGCCGGCAAAGTTGCGATGCAGTATACATGGAAGAGCCCTGGTTTGTTCTCTACTCCAACCAACAAAACTTTTTTCCTCTGGGTCAGTAAATTGGCACAGCCTTAACTGGAAAAATCTCTCTTTAATCTACAAAGGAACTAACTGCTTGTTGTAAAAACACAGAGGCTCGAACCACTTGCACTTCCGTTCGTCTAGTGTCCTGTAAGCAGCATCTACGAAGGTCGTCGAATTGATATGTCGGGGAGTGCGGCTGACACGTTACGTTTCCCTTCCTTATTACCTTTTTAAACCTTGTTTAAGAGTGGCTTTCTATAGAAGTCTGAGACAGCTATATTACGGTTTTCCAAAATACCCTCACTAGCCGGCGACAGCCGTCGTGAATCGGAAAAAACCTGGCTATCATACGACTGGAGATAGTTTATGACTGTTACGCAACACAGAAAGATAAATAAAAAATGAAGCTGTCGGCGTTGATCAATTCTTGAGGGGTGCGTCAAGGATTCACCTTCATTAAGCATCGTTAATGGTGATTGTGTGCATACCTAGCCTGTACAATGATTGCGATGGCCCACTGGTATATCCAGCCAGTGCTGCTGTCCTTCTGCTCTCTTTTTCCTGCTTCCTATCAGTTATAGAATGAGTTTATATAGTACCGCGAAAAAATTCTATAGCCTATTTAACTGTGAGTGGGCATTGTACGTTCAAATCGTTCATTTATGGGACCATGTTATGGCCTAGACGTCCAAGTCGTCCGTTATGTGTTAATAATGAACTAGATATCCTCGAATAGTATATGGACCATGCTTCATTATTATGCATCGGAGCATCTACCATTTTATAACAAGACCCTAACAAAGCATTCCAACTTGGGAAGCCAAGCATATTCAGTTTATCAGATGCTACCACCATAGTGCTAACTTACGGTGAGAAGGTATATTGAGAGTGTAGTAGCGACGTTATGTTGCCGAAATCCTCAAAACAAAGTAACAAGTGACTCGTCTGGTATTTTGGGAATTGGGGCAATTCAGAGTGCTGACCGATCATTTTTTATCTTACTTTATATTTATCATTTGTAAAATATGATGTAACGTCAATGTTCCTTCTAGCAATGATGACGTACTTTGTGCCCTTAAAGAAAAAGTCATACTTAAAAGTCACAACATTTATCTGCCGTTACTTCCAGGCTGGAGCCAAGGATCTGCTTCTCCACTCGCCTTTGCCGCAAAACGTCAGCGAGTTATCGAAGCATGTCGAACGTTAAAACGGAAACGGGCCTTCTAAACTTAGGAGGAACAGAACTATGTCACCAAGAATTTACTGGAAGCGTGTTGTTATAAGATTTTTGCGCTTTTTGCATGTGTCGTCATTGATGTCACTTCTTTTTAAATAAATACTTGGAGTTTACGCCTTGTTTGTTTTTTTCTAATAGTGGCTCTAAACTGAGTAGACATTTCTTCCGAATTTTGTTTTGCATTGCTTTATCAGATGAGCATGGGCAGTTCTGGATCTTGTTTTGTCTTGTTTTTTCTTTTGAGACACCATCCCCACCACGAAATAAAGTGAATAGGTAGTCACAATTTTAACTTATTATTTACTTCAATGATGCTGAGATATTTGCAAAACTCCGCACCGCAGGTGTATGCGGTGGGGTCCTAGCTGAGAGACAAGCGAAACAAAGGACATGCATGGTGTGGTGGTGAACGCGTTACTCCTCGGAATAGTGCGTTCGTTCCCCACCGCATACCCATGCGGTCCGGAGTTTTGGAAATATCACAGCATCATTGAAGTTATATTTCGCAATATACCCTGCCATTAAAAATTTGGTATTTCATTCACTGTTACCGAACTCTCTAGACCACTCATTTTTAAGCAACGTTTTGCAGTTGCATTTACTCTGCGATCGAAGGGCAGGATAAACGTGGCCGTACTATCGTCCAAATTACCGCTTGGAGAGGGAAGGATGGAGCTCGAGTTTTCTTCCACACTTATCCCCTGTTCTTCTTTGTCCGACAGTTCGGGCACTGAATGAACCACAGTCAGTTGCATGTACTTTACCGCATCTGCTTTTTCTACGATTAGATCTACTTTCTGCATAAGCTATTCTATCGCCCTCATTGAACCTTTCCTACGAGTTTCTGCTTTGCTTTCATATGATCGTAGTGTAAGATCTAATGTATAGCCCTCACGAACTTTCTATGCAAGCAACGCAATCAGATTCTACTAAATGAGAAACCTTTAGAATTTCCCTCTGAGCCATATCACTAGCGTCTCCTGTCGACACTCTACCCATTACAGGAAGACCGTAAGAAGCACCATTAATCATCTCAGTTGCTTCGGTCAAGTAGTGCTCCTACAGTTTCAATCTTCATCTTGGACCTTGTATTACCATTCTGCGCGTCTTCACATCGTTTTTTTAATCATCCAGGTTCTAGATAGCAGGGCATAGGGCATAGGACAATTATACCTGAGGATATATGGAAAATAAGCCATTCTAGAATCTTCATTGAAAAACCTGCACAGGAAGTACTACAGTTTTTGAGTGATGATCGGTTTTTGCTAGATCAACTTGAACCCCACGACGAAACTTCTTCGTTTGTCCTTTCAGCAAGTATTCTACCTTACCATTTATGATAACTACGTCTACTTCAACATTTATTGACTAATGTATTCCCAATAGTCCAAACCTATCGCCTAGTACTTATTCAACTCAGCTTTATAATGAAGCCTCTAACTTTCTTTCCTTCTGAAATTTCTAAAATTCTTCATCAACGTTAATTTGCTCACAACGAGACGGAACCAGGTTATTAATTTTGATCCATTCCATAAAAAAGTGATAACAGCTTCACAACTTCTTTCAACATTACAGCACAAGTAGAGCAATAAGATCTATCCTGTAACTATCTAATAACATTGCCACCATTACCTAAATACGATGAAGAAAAAGAGATGTCTACACGAATACATAACCAACTGGTCAAAGAGATTACCGCATATATATTCAAAGAAGGGCTACACAAATATAGCATCTCATGGATGTGCTCTTGTATGACCTCTTCTCGACGCATGTGTTGACTCTTCGATAAGACGTCGCAATGATGGTTCGTGATTCTTAAACAAACTCAAAAACATCCTTCGAATTAAATCCTCCGTGCGCTTAAGACTGCACTTGGTAAGCTAGGAAAAACAAATTCCTAACGCCTCATGGATAAGAAAAAACTGCATAACGCTATATCATATCGCTAAATCATTTCTACTTTGGCTCTTCAACGCGTTCCTCTTCGTTCTACAACAACAAAATTTCCTTTAGAACGGAGGTCTCTTAGAACACTCTTCATAAGTAGTAACCTTGTACAATATTACATTTGCAAAGTGGGGAAGAAAACTTCCGAAGTCTCCCCAGATGTATTATCCATGTAGGAAAACCAATGGATTTAAAAATGTCAGAAAAGGAAAGAAGATGCGGAAAAAACTTGCATAGAGAAGGAAAGAAACAAGGAGAAAATGCACTGAAATACATGCACATGATCATCAACGCATTAATCCTACCAAACGCAGTAAAACTACTAAAACCTTAGAAAGGCAAACAAAATTTAGCAAGAGAGATCACCATATCACGTTAACAATGACTCCCAAGAATAGAAAATAAATAGAAGAAAACCTTACTGATAGAGCCCTGTACAGCTTACGAGCCTCGATTCGCTCCTGTCGGTTGGCACTTGTTATAATAGCGGAAGAAGTATTCTCCAGTAAAATCATGAAGCGCGGACGCAAACGAACTAACTAAAATAGAAAATCAATCGTTTCTTCATCAAACACACAACATTTTATCTTAGAAATTTTCGTTAACAATCAGACAAGATGTTTTTAACAGGTATCATCTCGATAATTGGCCTTCTTGAGAACCTAGAGGTATTGTCACACAGCTCCATACGTAGTATTCGGCAAACACTCGACTGACTTAGTGAAAGTCTATTGTAGAAACCAAGTCCTGTTCCACTTCAACGCTTTCTTTGTTTCCACTTTCCAAATAGTGAGACTAATCCTGTGTAGCTCGTAAATGATAATGAATGAAACTCGCTCTTAACAGAGAATTATTCCGAAACGAGGCAGCAAATTAAAGTGTGTTGATGAGGATTTGGTACCATTGACCCACTTTTAGCTTTTGAAAAATCGTCGAAAATCATTCAAAAGATTCGATGTTGTTGACTCATAGGTGAAACTGCCACAACAAAACTATGACCATTGTTATCGAGTCTTGTGCATGCTTAGAAGAGTACTATCAACAGGCTATTGCTACATTTAGGCTCATTAAGGAGAGTTCGTTAGAAAATAAAGTTGGTTACAAATCCAGAGCTTGGTGGAAAGTCGGTCATTTGAACCATAAGCCATAGAGCAACCATTGTATAAATTTATGTATGTACTCATGTTTGAAAAAAATATTGAAATACTGATACATTCTCAATGGCATACATTAACGTCAATACACATGAGCATGTTAAATAACATTTGCAGATGAAATAACCGAGAAATTTATGTCATCAGTTAGGATCACAACCGCTTGCACAACCGTCTGTGCACAACGCCAAATTGCATTAATCGCTTTAACGCTAGAGACGGTTTTCACACGAGATTCGGTATAGGATAGCTGATCTCTTGCAGGGAATAGGGACGAATACACTGAGGAAACGGACAGATCAATCTTTGGCGGTATAGAAGTGCATCTAGGCGAGGAATTTCAAGAACAGCAAAACGCACCACTTGTGGAGCACAGGAGACAAAGGCAAAACGGAGAAGGTCTTCAAATAAATGTCACCATCCTTTAGAGGAATATAAAGAGCCAGCGTGCAAAACTCTTCAGGTATTCCGAATAAATTTCAAGGATCGAAATATGGAGCGTTGAGAAGAGTGCCTTGTTATTACGCTCGGTCACTCCCTATACATACGTCAGGCTAATTCCTCGACCTGTGAGGGTACATTTCTCACCCATGTAAACTGTATGCAGTTGGCATCCATCAATAGATGGAAAACACAAAAAGTTACTCAAAAGAAGCTGTTTCCTAGGCGAAGAAATTTACGCCACGAATTGCTCATGCTGTTATGATAGTATTTCAGTGAGTAGATTGTGCATCAATTTACCGCTTCAACCTCTAAAGAACGAGGAATCTGCAGAAGCGTTAGCTACTGTGAAATAAGTGTTGTAATAACAACTTCATATCTGCCCAGCACGAAAACAGTGACTTACACAAAGAGATTAAGTGTGACTCCATCATTTAGGTTTACGAACTCAATTTCGCATTGCGATTATGAAATGCAATGAAGAGAAATGTTCAGCTTACTTCGTCCGGTGTAGCAAACTCTAGTAGAGTTGGAATTGTTCCATAGATCATAGGATAACTTGAAGATGAATCGTAAAAGATCTTCTTGACGAAGCAAAACGAACGACATCGAAGATTTTCTGTGCCGTGATCTCTAAAGTATTAGAAGGTTGAAATTTAGATAAAGATGCCATTTGTCTGCTTGAAATGACATTTAACCAGCGAAAACTCCTTCCGTAATACAACACTCCTAGTATTAAAAAAAAATCTGAGCTGTGGTGTCACATACTTTAAGATCTTGATCAGAGTGCTGCCAGCAACATCACGTAGTACCCAGTGATCCTCCAATTCTGGTCGATCGCATAAAATTCTGCATACCATGCAACTGATCAGCGACGGCAAAAATTCATGAAGCTATAAAACTAGGTGTATACGTGGGAAAAAACTAAAGCATATAACTGTTGATCGGAAAGGCGTTGAAGGACGAAGTAACAAATAGGAATGAGCGGAGTGTCACTTACCACTCCACCTAACTTCACTGATGTATTAAAGGCAACCGCTCTCATCATTCGCACAATGTAAATCAACATGGAGAGAGAACGAAGGACGATATTCCAACGAACCTGAAACTGAATACGTTCACATAAAAACGGTTGTCAAACACATCTTCTATCCAAAATCTCTGAATGAAAATTGACACGCGCTGTAATCGATATGAAAATGGAACTGATTCAGAGGTTAGCATCTTAGTTTCCGCCCAGTAACAACGTACAGCTGTATGAAACAAGCGCGACAGTCGTGGTAGAAACACTTGAAGCGTTGCATTTCGCTCCAGAGAGTGAAGAGCTCTTTGACGCTTTTCACGATCCACACCAACACAAGCTTCAACAACTTCCTTAAGGTATCTCTGTTCCTCCTAAATTAGAAGTGCACTGTGAAAACAAATTACGTAAATTTTGGATACTTGAGAATAAAGTGACCACATTGAAATAACAAGCCAATTTTTTAGTGAAACTCACCACTGACAAATCCGGAAGCAATGGATTAACCAAAATGCGTTCCTTTCTTGGCAAACCCTGTGCGGCCAAACGATATGAAAGCGATGGTGAAACGAGTTCAGGAGATGGAGAGGTCCTTATCAAACAAAATTTAACACATATAAACATGCGTGATCAAAATCGTCTTCCATCTTGCAGATCGCGCAATTTACTTTTCGCTTTTTTACATTTTCACCTTACTTTCACAACAACGGCTCACTGCACTACTAGACATTTCTCTCTCATTTCGTCGTAGTGGAAAAGTAGGAGTAAATAACAAAATGTGACTTTATGACCATTTTCTCAGTGCAGCCGGAAGAAGAGAAGAGGTGACTTCGTTTTCTGGCAACGCCATCCTCATCTTCTTCTGTGGTTGTGGGAATCCATCGTTTTCCACCCTTGGCCATTGAACTAAAAAGAGTGCGTAGGAATGCACAATGAACTGATAACATAGTCCGGAATGCAAGTAGGGTGACTAAAACCGTAAAAGCAGTGAAACTTTAATCTAACCTCAAAGAGGCAATTCAGAGTATTTAGTCACACTTCCAAGAAAAAGGAAAGCTCTGATAATGAGAAATGAGATGCATAACAAAAGAAAACGTAAAAACACTCGTACCACCAATACGACGCTCGCTGGGAGTTCTGGTTTGGGAAGGTGGTGCATGTAACGGCACATTGAGATCCACATTATCCCCGATATATAGTTGATCTCCAGCTGGCATACGCGATTGTGGCACGGAAGGCTCTGGTAGGGCCATAAATGCTATAGGAACCTAAAAATAAGAACAAGCAAATGACATTTACCCATGTAAACAAACAGACGGAATCACCGCAATGCGTATCATACGCAGAGCGTTCTGTACAGCACCAACCACTACTGTTCTTCGTCGACTATGAATGGCTAATTTACGCGCTTCCTTCGAGCAGCCAGTTAAAAGTTCCGTCAACTTTAAAACACAAATAACTAGAGATGCACAAACGTGTACAAAACTTCTAAACAGTAAGTATAGTAGCAGATTCCGAGCCTACGCAAGGCAACGTTAGTGATAAAGAACATTCGGGACAAAAGAAACGAAAACGCTGGCTAGAAAAACGGAAGCAGGTTAGAAATACCTCAGCTGCAAGACATTAGAGAGCAGCTGGCGTGAGATTAACAACTTCAAAAGAATCTCCAACGGTTTAAACTATGGAACTCACTTCAAACAATATAAATACTGCTTCAAGCTCAAACTTTGCACACTCATGCGAACATACTCCGCCTTGATACAAGGAGAAAAGGATTCTGTGAACGATGAACAATTCTGAGATGCCGAATTCTGAGATGTGATTATTACCTGTGGAAAATTTGATTCGAACAAAAACAAAGCTAATCATAGCAAGGTTTTGGGAACAAAGTAGGATATTTCGTCTCCTAATCTGTGCTCATTTCCCACCTGTCGAAGTTGCCACGAAATATGCAACGTGTATTTCTGACAGGATAAGACATGGTTGAACCTGCAAACGGCCAACTACCGTGTAAAAGCATGTTCCGCTGCAACAAATGCTTTTCGCATCCCATTCACTTACAATGTTCAATATTTCCATATAATTGTCCTGCACCTCTGTCTCAGAGACTATCATAGAAATGCATTGAATTTGTTAACTTCTTGAAAAAACTCGACATATTCGCGACAGTGTGCCGATTTTCAATAAATTGCTACTTTTATAACTTCGACATTTTATAATTTCCGGAAAAGTTCTCGAATGCCTTGGAACTGGCAAATTCAAAGACAGGACTGCCGCACCGTCTCCAGGATGTATGCATATATATTTTTATTGTTTATTCTATCTTAGGGCACGTGTGGCGCAGTGGCCGGAGGCGTCTTTCGGTGCACACCGGAACGATCCTCGCGCCGTAGGCTCTTCAAGCCTTCCATCCCTTCGGAATCGACAAATTGGTGCAAGACTTGTCTACGAAGATAGTGGCACTGTCTTGATACATCGCTAGGCCGTTGCGAGTCGTTTTAAAGGCCAAACATACATTCAGTCACCTATAACGATACTTATTGAGATCCAACGCACGGTGTATCCCTCAGCGATTGATCAACGCCGAAAGCTATATCCTCTATGCTTTCATTTTTCTTTGTTCGATCCGTCTTCACGCCCACTTGCGGATTTCAGTACTTCTCGCATCCAATTCGTTTCATCGCATCGATCGTCCTCAAAAGTCTTCCAACTTCTTACGTGTGGTTTCGGTTACTGCTTGCGGATTTTCACTTCACCTTGAATGACGCTGTATGCTTGTCGAGTCGATTCTCACTGGAGTCCTCAGATAGCGAAGTTAGATCGTTCTTACTTGGATTGCAAAGAGTGATTTGTTACCGGANGAAAGCTATATCCTCTATGCTTTCATTTTTCTTTGTTCGATCCGTCTTCACGCCCACTTGCGGATTTCAGTACTTCTCGCATCCAATTCGTTTCATCGCATCGATCGTCCTCGAAAGTCTTCCAACTTCTTACGTGTGGTTTCGGTTACTGCTTGCGGATTTTCACTTCACCTTGAATGTCGTTGTATGCTTGTCGAGTCGATTCTCACTGGAGTCCTCAGATAGCGAAGTTAGATCGTTCTTACTTGGATTGCAAAGAGTGATTTGTTACCGGACAAGTCCGGTGTGAATTTCCCGACTGCGAGGGGTGAGAGACTGGGTAATCATGGGACTGGATCGATCTAGAAGCGTGTCCGTGATGATCGGCGCCACTGCTATTGTGCTAACTGCCTCCTATCTGTATATATATATATATATATATTTATATATATATACATATACATATAACACTTCACTATTTGTTACATGACCCGACATCACATGCGCCATGCTCTGTGGAACCAGGAATTCTTCATTTCATTCGTTTCCTCGTATCCACCCTACAATAAGGTCTGCCGGCTTTTCATTCTGGATGCGGCTTCGACTGCTCCATGAGGAGTTTTTGTTTTGTTAACGAATGTCGTTCAGTGCTGCTCGAGTCGACTTCCCCCGAAATCATAAGAGTGTCGTGATAAGGCGTGTCTACGTGGATTAAAGAGATCGAAATTTTCCTAGACAAGTTCAGAGCCAATTTGGCGACTTCGGAGGATGAGAGGCGTGGTGGGCCTGGTCAGCGTCGAAGGAAGACGGCGTAGGTTGCACCATCGGCGTGTTAAGCGAGGTCACGCCACTGCACATTCTGCTCCCAATAATATATTAGTTTGTAAGACGTAGTGGCTTATCCACCTGCGACATCATCTGTGAAGANGCTTCGACTGCTCCATGAGGAGTTTTTGTTTTGTTAACGAATGTCGTTCAGTGCTGCTCGAGTCGACTTCCCTCGAAATCATAAGAGTGTCGTGATAAGGCGTGTCTACGTGGATTAAAGAGATCGAAATTTTCTTAGACAAGTTCAGAGCCAATTTGGCGGCTTCGGAGGATGAGAGGCGTGGTGGGCCTGGTCAGCGTCGAAGGAAGACGGCGTAGGATGCACCATCGGCGTGTTAAGCGAGGTCACACCACTGCACATTCTGCTCCCAATAATATATTAGTTTGTAAGACGTAGTGGCTTATCCACCTGCGACATCATCTGTGAAGAACCAAAAGTAGAATACGGTTTCGGTAGCCTTCTTACTATATAGTCATCTTTTGATCGTAACCGGAAAGAAGCAATAATTTTGCAGCGATGTTATAACATGGACTCATTCAACTACTATACTAGGCAACTATAAATGTTTCTATGAAAAGAAATCGAAAGGATTTTTAGTTGTGGATGAAAGAAAGAACTTTACCAGCCGCAAGCTCGAGTTGATTACGAAGGGTGGTAGCCGCGTTTGCAGCCGCAGGTTCCTAATTGACGAGCATTTCCCTCACTCTCGATTTTTTCGAGGTTTTCTTTCACATCGGTCTGTTCAAAAAATCTTGTATACGTACATGTGTCATTCTTGTGTGATAAAATGATGCTTCCTTTAGGTCACCGTCCCTTCTATTTATCCTTTCTCTAATGTCAATTCAACCAGGGCAACCAATGGTCGCACGTTCGACACGTGAAACTGCGTTGTACCAGATTCGAGTAACACATTTATTAATGCACGTATGTTTCTTATGTATTTATGTTGTTTGTA
>UYYA01005557.1:0-17040 GCA_900624975.1 Angiostrongylus costaricensis | reverse complement strand
ATAAACGCAACAATGTTTTTGGATAAACGAAAGAAAGTAGCGAAGCTTTTCAGTAGGAAAGTAGAAACGCATACTGATAGGCTTTCGCGACATCCTCATCAGCCCATTCTGGCCACCTCCTGTCGTCCACGGCTGCTGCTAAACTTTTTCCACAAGTATCTGCGTATCCACGACCCGTCATATCCACCAAATACTGAATTTAGAGTAAATCAGAGTGGGAAGATGGCTCTTGACGGCAAAGGACAGCAGCTCAACACTAGTGAACTAGCTGTGCAGGAATTGCACACAAATGTCGAAAAGACGATGAAAGGAAAAAATTATAGTCTACTTGCTTTTCATGTTTTCTTGTGCCTCGAACCATTAATAAAGGGTAAAGGATAAACCTCTCGGCGTTGATCAATCCTTGAGTTATGCACCATGCATAGGACTTCACTAATCGTTGGAGGTGATTGAATCCATAGTTGGTCTTTACAATGACTATCAGTAGCCTACCAGTGTATCGAGCCACTGCTGTTATCCTTCTAGACAGGCATGGTACTAATTTGCCGACAACAGAGGGATGGAAGGCTTGCTGAGCCACTGGTGCGGGAAGAGCCTCGAAACATTAAACAGAATATTACTTGATACTTGATATTTGAACGGTCCGTCCTCACTAGTCGTGCAAACCCCAGCATAATCACCATTTTTCGGTTTTTTGTTGGTTTAGCCATTGTGGTTCTTTGAAGTCCCGAGGTCAGCCAGGACGAAGTCTGCTCCAGGTCGTCACCACCACAGGCACTCGCAGCCCTTGTGGATCAGAGGGAGATTTGCCACAATGCGACTTTTATACCAGGACAGTGGTGGATCCTGATATTGGTTTACTCTTAGCTAGGCTTTCTGATGGAAACGCCGGACTCCTTCTCAGCTAGGGAGACCCTGCCGGGGAATGAATCTTCCTCTGTACATCGCAGCTCGACACCCAGGAACACCCAGCCACGGAGGCGATGAACCGTTGGGAGGTTAAAATAAAAAAAGAAGAAAATAAATTATTGTTATATGGTGTAGGATATGTGTGCATATCGTATGTATCGAGTACTAGAACAAGTGATTTTGTGGGTCGTAATTCCATAACGTGAATGTAGAACATGCCTCTGCTTATAATAATAAGTCATGCGATCACATACTTTTTAGTGTTCATTCACCACAAGAAAATGTCTTCAACGGCATCGAATTAAGAGGTGTGCAGTGGCAATCAAATTGAGACGATTCTATGAAGGAAAAATCGTCTGGAATGTAAGAATGAACACATTAGGCGCATCTAGGAAGGTCCCATTCCTTGTCCTCGCAACTCTTTAGAATTCAATACGACGTTGAATGAAGTGGATTGTTCCACTCTTTCAGACATAATGGCGCAAATCAAAGAAAATGAGTTCTCAACAGCAACAAAGAACCATTCTTTCGAAAAAAAAGTCGTTTTCTTTTGTTCAGTGAATCATTGCTGAGTGATTACTGCATGTTTTTGAAACTCAATTACTTCTCAATAGAAGCGGAATCAAGCTGCTTATGGGGTCCACCTTAATGCATCGAAACACGCGAGCAATACCTCAAAATCCACCGAAAATCACGACATTGTAAAATTGATTTTCAGCATTTCTAGAGAATATAAAAACAGTTCAACGATCCATTAAGGTTTAAACTGTTCAGAATATAATAAATCGGATCTCTGCGACCCAGGTCCAAATCCTGTCCAGATTCCAGTACTTTCTAAGAGAATAGCATTTGCAAGCTCACGTAACCTCTTCGTAATAGCCCCATTCTCCATCAACCTCTCTGATTTTAAAACACTTCACTCGAATTATTAAATGCTCAACACTGTTGCATTATTTTAATTTTTTCTTAATCTGGTTCATTTCGAATGGCTCATCTTTCACGTCTACTGTGTGGATCCCAGCACTTCTCTCCTTCGATTCGTTTTTCTGGCATCCATCATCCACGAAACTCTTACAATTTTTACGTGTGGCTTCGATTATTGCTTGACGATTTCCATTTCAACTTGAATGCAGTAGAATGCTGGTAGAGTCGATTCTCCCTGGAGTCCTCAGATGGCCGGGTTGGAGTGTTCCCACGTGGATTGCAGAAAGTGATTATTTCCCGCTGATGATCGGCACCGATTTCCCGACCTGAAAGGAATGAGAGACTTGGTGAATACATGGAGTGGGATCGAACGAGAACCGTGATCGTTATGATCGGCATCACTACTCCTGTGCTATCCGCTCCTTTATTGTTGTGTACAGTCACTACTGTTGTTAACTTTCTTAATTACTCTCTATTCTTTTTAACGGCAGGGTATATTGCGAAATATAACTTCAATGATGCTGAGATATTTGCAAAACTTCGGACCGCAGGTGTCTGTGATGGGGAACGAACGCACTATTGTCCTTTCTAGGGAGTAACACGTTCACTACCACACCATGCGGGTCCTACCTTTCGCCGTTAAAAAGAATAGGCAGTAATTTAAAAGGTTAAGATTGTGATTATAACTACAGCGTCAGCTTAACTGGGTTCGTTGCCGATTTGGGCCCCCCAGATCAATCCCGCTGATGGGTGACTGCTGATGGCAAATGATTGATAGAACTAGCTGAGAGATAGGTGAAACGAAGGACCCGCATGGTGTGGTGGTGAACGCGTTACCTCCCGGAAAGGACAATAGCGCGTCCGTTCCCCACCGCAGACTACTATTATTGTTGGCCTCGTGTGCTGCTCACAATTGTAGGTCATAAAATAATTAAGAAATATTAGGTAGACAGCACTCATCTATACTCTTGGATTATGGCAATAATGAAAAATACAACAGACGTGGTAGGCAAAGGCAGTGCGGAATTCAAAACGCACCCACTATGCGATTTATTTCTCAAAATGATGTGTGTCACAGCTTTCGAATATATATATATATATATATATATATATATACACTATAAGGGCGAGTGCAGCGCAGTGTTCAAAGCTTCGCAATACACATGGGATCGACCTCCGCATCCCAGGCTCACCATGCCTACCATCTCTCCGTGGTCGGCAAAGTAATACCAGACTTGTCTGGGAGGATAGCAGCAGTGGCTCAATACATCGGTACGCCACCGCGAGTCATTGTAAAGGCCAGATATGCATTCAATCACTTCCAAAATGCTTAATGAAGTCGAATGCGTGATGCATCCTCCAGGATTAACGGCGAGAGTTTTATCCTTCATACTTTATGTACATTCGTGAAGATGTATATATAAATCTTATTAACTAACTTTGTGCTCACCAAGACTCTTATCCTTCCGTAGCCGGGAAATTCGTTCCTAACATGCTTGAAAACAGTTGGATTTCTGCGATCTAGTGGGAGTGTTCTAAGTTGGCTGCTCCAGGACTCCAGAGAGAATCTACTCCACCAGCATTCAACGGCATTCGTAGAGTCGACGATCGAGCTGCAGTCGAACCTGTGCGTTAAATGTTCGAAGACCTTCATGAACGGTTGATGAGAGAAAAGGAGTCAAATGAAAGAAATGCTGGGATCCACATAGTAAATGTGAAAGTCCGTAGCCATAAGGCAATGTTAAATATATATATATATATATATGCATGTACATATATACATGTATACATATGTATATATATAGGTAAAGGTTCTTGTTCGCCGAACTATAATGTAGAGAATGGGTGTGTAGTTAAATAATCGGAAGAGTTCACCACTTCCATTCTAACCATTACTAAATCCGCGCTATGACAGAGCTCGGCAAGCCTTGCGTGGGTATGTTATGCTGAAATATGGTAAAAATACAAGAGCATGATAGAACTCATACCTTTTTAACACATGGAGTCCACATTGCAATTATGCTGTTCAATTAGGACAAATAGAGATTTTACTAGAGCTCGATCGATTGAGAAGCGGCAGCTTTTTAGACGTACAACTTTTATGCTAATTATTAAATCTGATTCTGTATAGAGATTACTCTATAAGTACTCGGATTTCAACAAGAATTAGACCATTAAGATGTCGAGAGAAGAATGAAGATTAGTGAAAAAGGAGTGATATTTTAAGACCATTAGGGTGAACATTTTCACGAAAATTTCCAGAGGATGACAGTTTAAGATACGAAGCCTACGCAGTTTCTCTTAAAAAGAAAATGACTGGCAAGGAAAAGCAAGCTCATTGGACAAACTTATTTCCCTTATTTAAGCATTATTTCTGAGAAACGCGGTTGCTATGACAGGACTACAAAATCGATAAATTGAAGTGCCATCAGTATTCCTAAGTGAATGAACGAAGGCTTGATGCAATAGGGACTACGCTTCCAAAGACGATATAAACTAGTAATCATTTTCTTATCACCAGAAGAACAACATTTTAGCTTTCATTTTCTGCATTTTCCCTATTCATAGAAGGGTACGGTGTAAAGTATAATCGTAGGAATGCTAAAATATGAGCAAAACTCGCACTTCGTCAGTTCGAAACCGAACTGATAGTTCCAAGTTTTGCTCATATCTCTCCATCCTCATAGTTGACCGATAATTCGATATGTTTACCTGCACGTCAATGTCGCGAGCGATACACTTTCCTTCATGAACTACTTGATGAAAATGATTGTCACTCAAACAGTTAATTCCTTCAGATATATACGGACAGATTCTTTGAAATGCTCGGATACTCGTTACTACTAGCCTCACAGCCTTCTTGGCAGTCATGTCATTGAAACCCTTAGAGCTCCGAAATAGCTAGCTTCAAGTGTACTCAAACCGTCGTTGTATGTAGGTCTTGCCCGTGAGCGATTGAGTGTGTTCGTCATCCTACCAACGCTCCCCTAACCACACTGATAATAAAAATTTTGATAATACCATTGTTGTATACTGTATATAATACTGTATATATATTGTATATAATATAATATTTGTATAATACTATAAAACTGTTGTTAGATGAAGTTTCTCCTTTCTGAAGAAGCTGAGTGCCACCTCTATGTATTTTACTGCGATCTGGGGAAAGAATGCGAAACTCAGCTGTTCATTTAGTACTTCGAGACACGTGAATACTCCACTCCATCTGAGACACGATAGGATTCCGAAAGTGATCACCGTCAAATCCGATCGGAATGTTGCTTTGCCGTAAAATTTTAGGGACTCATAGATTTACCTTATAAAAACCTTCCAGAATTTCCTTAAGGTTCGCTGAACTATGGGTTGTTTGTTTCGTCAAAAGTGTTGCTGAAAACTAGGATAAAAAAGCTGGGTGAGAAAAAGGCAAGATAAGGGCCTCGGTGGTGCAGTGGGTAACAGGTGAAGCCGCGCAAAGCATAATCCCGCGATCAAATCTGGCTTGGGGTGTGAGATTTGTATATCTCAGCATCACTGTGGCCGTATTTTACATAATACCCTGCACACGGGCGCGTATAGCAAAGTGGTCGAAGGAGCCTTGTGACTCACACATGGGGCTCTAACAACGAGAGCTCTAACCTTTTATTTATTTTTTCCATGGCAGAATAAATAAGAGGATATAGCCCTTGGTGTTGATCATTCCCTGAGGGATGCCTCATGCATTCGGCTTCACTAAGCATCGTTGGAGGTGATTAAATGCTTATCTAGCCTTTACGAGGACTCGCGGTGGCCTACCGATGTATCCAGCCAGTGCTGCTATCTTCCCTGATAAGTCTGGCACCAATCTACGACTCTGGTGGGATGGAAGGCTTGGTGGACCATAGGTGTGGGGATCGATTCCACGTGTGTGTTGCAGGGCGCCTCCCACCACTGCGCTACACGCGTCCTTTGAAAGAAAATAATAAGCACCAAATAAAAAGTTATAATGTTTAACGTTTTGTTTTCTGCCTTCTATAATTTTCATGGCAGGTTACTAAGCGAAATACAACCACAATGTTGCTGAGATATTTGCAAAACTCTGGACCGCAGGTGTCTATGGTGGGGAACGAACGCGCTATTATCCTTTCCGGGGAGTAACGCGTTCACCACCACACCATGCGGNTCCTTTGTTTCGCACGTCTCTCAGCTATTTCTATCGATAAAAAGTTATACATTGTGGTTTCGACTGCAACCTCGATCAAGGATGATAATAATAACAATATTAATAACAATTAATAGCGAGTAGTGAAGGGCAACAACAATAATAAAAATAGCAACAGTGATAATTACAATACCAGTAATAATAGTAATAATACGAATAGTCCTTCCCACGGTTTACCGCTTCATCGTGGTTGGGAGGAGTTTTTAGGTGTCGGGATGCCATGTACAGCGGGGTGATTCATTCCCACTGCAGGCTCTCCCAAGATGAGTAGTCCGGCGTTACCACCAGGAAGCCCAGCTAAGAGTAAACCAATGCCAGGATCCACCACCGTCCTGGTATCAAACTAGTCTCTTAGTGGAAAATCTCCCTCTTAGCCACAAGGGTGGCGAATGCCTGTGGTGATGAGTCGGGGTAGACTTTGTCCTGGCTGACCTCGGAACGTTAGAGAACCACAATGGCTAAACGAGCATGACTCGGAAAAAGTGGAAATTTTGCTGGGTCCCGCATAACCGGTGAGGAAAGAGCATTCAAGTATCGAAGTAAGTAGGAATAATAGTAATAGACACCAAAAGTGGTAAAAATAGGCGAAATATGGATCCCATTTCCAATTCCTTAATTGATCTTTGGGAATGCGGACAACCGAATGAGTTGTTGAAGAAAAATAGTGTATTGAGCCCTTTCCTTTCATGTCCATCAAGGCCAAAGCACTTTGGAAGTCTTTTCGATAGCATAACAACAACGGAAGATGATTTCGATCTATTTTACAACGAAACTAGTTTTCTGATATTTCATACATCATTTTCGATTCTCTTCTCAGGAGGTTGAATATAATACGTGAGTGAACCAAACAATGAAAACTTTCTACCTTGAATCTGGTCTGTAGTCTGACCTTTTTTAACAGTTACAACTTTGGCTCTCATTCCAACCGACACTTACTTTATTGCATATTTAAGTACAGCAAGCACTTCAGGTTCAACTTCTTGACTGGGCATGATTGAAGACGAAAACACTGTTTGAATGGAGTCAGAATGTGTGGAAAAGATACTGCCTTTTATTTATCAAAACAGAAATAGCTGGAATCCACTCAGAGGCAAATTTGAAATACCTATTTTTCGAATACACTTTAACTAAAGAACAACCGTAGCCTAAGCAAGCCAGTTACCCAGATGGTCAATTGTAGAAAAGAAAATAAATCAGATTAATTGTTTTAAGAGGAAAGGAAACACCATCGTCAGCTTGGTTTTCTTCAACTGCTGCTTTTTCAAATATCCCTCACTTAAAGTCTCGAAACGAAAAGTTTCCTACGAAAAATCACAGTTGTAATGATCGATTACAAACGTCTTCATATACGGCAACCTTCCAAAGAGCTACCTATATTTTGCAATAGACAAGTTTCACCATTTCCTACCACAATAACACCCGATAGTTGCAGAAGTGTGGTCATTAAAAGAGTGAGTACCAGAACATTATAAATCCTCAAAGCAGAAAAACATTACAAGAAAAAGGAGAAGTGTGTCTTTAGCATGGACTGAAAGACACCAAGGAGCTTAAGCTTCAATTGAAATACACTGGCATGAAAACTTGTTTGTTGGTAGGCCGTTGGTCTACTGTCAGTCACTGATTCTTTTTAATTGTCATCTAAGAAAAGTGCATTCAAGCAGCATTTGAAACGACACGATCAAACCCATCTGGGGTACGAAAACCTACGACAAGTCGACGATTTCACTGCTTTGCAGTCCCTTTCGAGTTCATTTCAGGTGGCAACATGAAATGTCAACACTAGAAGCAGCCAACAACTGCAGTGAATAGAAATTCCGACGTGACCTTTTTCCCTTATTATCTATTAGATCGTGGAAGGAAGTGTTCTAGTTCTGTGTTCTAGTAGTTTGTTTTTACTTTTTCAATTTCATTTTCGCCTTTTTTCTTCCGCTCCTCTTTTGCTCTTAATTCTCAGTCGTTAAGCCGCTTTTGTTATTTCTGCGGTGACTCTTGCTCGCGCGTGTAACATAGAAGTAGTGATGTCGTCCAGTATATGAGCATGGCCATGGTTCAATCCGGTCAGAGCCTGATCAACACTCCCATCTCTCCGAACTTGGAAAAAGAATACCATACACAGCTGGTTACTTGTAATCAACAAGACACTAGCCTGCTCCTGGCGAAGATCTGGGAACAACTTTGCATTTCTGTAGCAGAATCCTAAGGAGAAACGAGTCTAGCAGCATTCATTTATTTCATGAAGGGTACCATATATCTTAAATTGAACCCGCAAGCAGATCAGAAGACTTTCATGGTTTATCGATGAGACCGAACTAGTAGAATGAATGAAGCGCCGAGGTTTACACATGCTATATCAAGTCATGAAAAAAAATTAAGGAATTGGTGGTGTTTCAGTTAGGCTCACTTTCTTTTCTCTCATGTTTTAATAATTATTTTTGCATTAAATGGTTCCTATGTTTTTCTTTGTCAATAAATTTGTCTCCGTCGCTGTACAGAGCACTATTTCACAAACGTCGTTGCAGTGGAACTGCTATAAAAAGAGATCGATTGAATTTCTCGGCATTCTTTCTTTTGTCTAGAAAACTCTAAAAAAAGAAGAATGGAACTTTGACATTTTCGGGCTTTTCTAAGAAACCTCACAAGGTTCATAATCTCCTTTTCGGCAAGTGAATTCGTGACTACTAATTCTTACAAAGTCTGTGTAAAACGTGAAGCTGTAGTGAAACAAGTTTTGACTATGATATTGTTCTTCACCAGGTTATTTAATGCTTTTTTCAACATTTAAACTGTTTTCAACGCTTTCTAATGGTTTTGGACCATTCCGTATAAAACAAAGTATTTCATAATCTGTAAAATGAGTGGGCGTCGTTTTGTTGATACACGCTAGTTAGCTGTTTGTAGATGATTTGCAACTAAAATGAGTTAGTCTATAGCCCACTCAGATGATTACCCACAATAATAATAACAAATAGAAGAGTGGAGAAAAAAGTAACAAAAAGTACAACTAGTGCAAGGAGAGGGGTGAGAGTAATGAGGAATGAGAACAGGAGATAGGGATATAGAAAGTCCAAGAATGCATGGAAACTTTTTCGTTTTCTTCAATACCGAAGTCGCTTGGCAAATTCGTGCCAAGGTTTCTCTGAGAAAAAATGCTTCAATCTATTTACAAACGAAACCAAGTTAACTGCAGGAAAAAATTCGGCGTCAAGTCGATGACCGGTTGGTTCGATGCACTGTGAATGGTGAACACTAATTAAGCAAGCAGTAGTCTAGGGTGCCAAGCGCGTATGAGAAGGAAACGGACACGAAGTAGCCATCACGAGGGAGCGATGGATGTTTCCCTTGCAGCTTCAATCATGGGGAGCCCTTAACCCGAAAAGCCACTTTACCAGTGCTCTTTTCTCAAAAACGCAAAAATAAATCCTGAAAGTATCGATAAGTTCGCACAAAGTTGATAAACAAGCTTTATTCGGCTAGAGTCTTGGTGTATGAGCACTCTTTAGGGGCGAGTTGATCCGAGTCGATTGTCCACAGCCGTTCGTTATCACGATGTGGATCTTTGTAGTCGCATTGAGCCGAATCTACTGGAGTGAGCTCGAATGAAGAACATCACACGGTACTGCCCTTTTAAACGAAACGGCTTTTGGGTGATTGTTCATATAGAATTTGTTCTCTTAAAGACAATCCAATCTGCACGAATAAAACAGACTAACTTTTACCTAAACCAACTATTTCAAGGCATCATACACAAATAGTGCATACTCCAGGATGGCGCACAAGCGGCCAAGTGCATATTAAAAGCAACTCTAGAAATTTTCTGAGGCATAGATGGAATGGAAGATGTGCTCTCTCTGTCTTTACCGACCGAAGAACTGCCCGTGAGCATTCCTGTTTCAATGTTAAAGTTCAGTCTTGACACTTCATTTACGCTGAGCTTAACAAACATTCCCGACGGCACGTCGTATACTTGAGTCGAGAAGTCAACGTTATAAACGACGACTCCAGAGGCTCCAAGAATAAGCGGTTTGGGTGAACTCAGAGGCCTGCCAAGTAGGATGGAAAATCGTCTAGCGTTGTCATCAAGAGGGCAATAGGAGGAGAGTCTCATATCAAACTAGCAACGAGTGAACACTTCCCACAGACACCTAGGTTAACACGGAAAGTTTATGACAGTGAGTAACGGCTTCGCTTCGCTGATGACATCGTTCTCACAACACCAAACATCAGCCACACAGTAGATACGTTGGCTAATTCCGACGTATAATATGAGCAGCTCGATAAACTGCCGAACTTGTTCTAGCAGATGTTCTTGAAAAATAGGTGAGTTTTTGCGGCATCGAAAACCGTACGACCCGCACCTGACTCACTTGTAGCCAAAATCGGTTCAATCTGCCAACCTAAAAAAGCATATCTGAGTTCGTAGAGAATTTATTCATTTGAATAAAATACACAGCGTCTACATAACTCTGTTCGGCATACCCAAAGTCGGGCGATTCATGAGAACTGCAAACTAGAAAAAAACTGGGATGAAAGCAAAACTAGTATTATAACCACATCGATTTCGTACCGATCTCGGTAACGTGGTTCCATATTTGAACATTTACATTGGAAAAAAGTTTCAAAAACAAAAAAAAACACTTTAGCAAGAAACTGGATTGGCGTGTCGTCAACTGAAACCATCTCTTTCATCCCAGAAACGGAAAAAGGCGTTGCCCAGTTACCAACACAATAATTTGTGTGCTAATGCCAGAAGAAATGCAAATCAGTCGAGAATCTCGCCACACGGACTGCTCACTTAGATATGTTACCGTACCCGCAAAAAATGAAACCGCTTCAATCTTCTTGCCGTTAATGGACTTGATTTGTGCGCCGATGATGAACGTGAATACCTAAGAGAAAACACGATGTGGCGATTTTAGTACTTCTGAAAACAGTTTCAAATTGCTATTGAACATCGGAAAATAATCAAGAGGGCTAAAAGAGGCAATGTGAACAACATCTTCCATTAACTAAAACAAAGTATTATGGAATTAGTCGCATGTCAAAAGCAGCAGCATTCTGTGTTTGCTAGCTTTTTTATTAGCCACGATTACACACTACATTAGGTTGGTCGGTCAGGATTCGTCAGATATGCGGGGCAAGTGGTTGCTTTAGCATTCAAATGTCGGTGGATGACGTGCGATATAGCACGAAGTATAACAGCGTGGCGGTTTTCTGACGACCATTTAAAAGACGAAGAGCAATGACATCGCCACTCCTGAGTAATTTCAGACTCCGTCATGACTCGACTACGCTTCCCCTTGAAGTCCGAAATGATCCACTAGATAAAATAAAACGGCCCAACCAAACTGCTTTATCGAGCTCACAGTTTTGATGCCAAGTTTTGCATATCCTTCTAGCGTTCTTCGATTGTGATAAATATTCTGAGGCTTTGTAGCCTAATGAACAATGAAAATCTCGACTGTTTGCTTTCATGAGCGATAAGCAACAATACTTGAAAAGAAGTAAAAGTTTGAAGATCCGTCGCTCGGCAATGGATTACCGACAGAAGAAGTTTGCTCGAAGCGTAACGATGAAGCTGAAAAAACGGTATAAGTGAACTTATATGGAGGGAACCAATCGCCCATCTACATTAATAAAAATTCAAACCTATGTCAAAGAAGTTTAGTTGAATAGAATTCTCTAAAACAAGTTTTCATATAGGAATATTTCTCATAATTACGATCAAAGCTGCAATGGCAAGTGAAGTAACTGACAAGCGATCCGTATGAACCTTCGTCACGGAATGATGAACGACAGTCAGAAAGGCATCTGCATGGGTGAACGGGGGGCAGACATGTTACTACACAGACCAGCGGAGAACACGCCCCGGAATCCGCATAAAACATCTCAGTGGAATGAACATCGTGTGATTCCAGCCGAATCACAGCTCATAGTGGGCCAAAATGGCCGTATTTACAACAGGTGGAAATCGTTCCACAGTGCCACATCTGTTCCCCTTTGGCATTTAAAGACAGTAGATTCTCTATGAAACAAGCTAGAAATAGTACAACGCAAAAAAGCAGCTTGTTTTTCTTTAATGACGGAAAAAACAAAAGTCAATACTTTGGTAAAGGAAATCCAGTTCACTAAGAGAGAAGAAAAAAATTAGCAAAGGAATCGTAAAGAGGGAGTACTTCGCTAAAATTTATCTCGACACAGTATTTTCATCAATTCAGATTGAATTTTGGACTTGACCATATTATTTATTTCTAAGATTTCTTAGCACCAAGAAGAAAATGCTCCAGTCAAGCCAATAATATTCCGTTTGACGAAAACCCAACATACGACGAAGTCTTAGAATTTTCGCTCAAAGTATAGCAAGCAAGCTGTCTACATATTATGCCGCCACTAAGCCATCCACGGCTTCATTATCCGCATTTTAGATTCACGTTGATTTCTATTCTAACACCGCTCCCACAAAAAAGACTATGGAAAGCGGTATTGATGGATTTACTGGCCAGTGAGACGGAAAGCTAACACCACTATAAGACTTAGTACGAAGCAGAACTTGATATCCTGCTAAAAACAATTCTGAAGAGCGCATTTTTCGCCACTGCTGTTGCAGTAACAAATGTTTTTGCAACCCCTCGTACACGATTTTACTATTTGTGTCCATTTAGGCATGGTCGTCTATAATGATGCTGGCTCAGGAAAGTAAAGGTTTGGCTAAGAGTAAGTACAGAAAGGACTGGTGGTTCCCTTCCTAACAAGTTTCACTGATGATAAAAACTCGTGGAAGAGAGCTGCACGCAATACCGATCTAAACACACTTTGACTTTATTAATTCAAAGAACTTGAACTAATTTAGAGCAGCAGAAGCTCACACAGGTGAGCGAGTGATTTTGCACATAATAATGCAGAGATATCTGAGAAATTTGGACTCTGGGCCAGCTTTAACGGCGATTACCTTTCCGGGAACTCACGCGTTAGCACGCCACCACTGAAGCCCTCGTTCTGGCTTCCTCCCAGTCAGCCTTTTTACCCTGACGGTACCATCCGCAATCAATACAAATTACCTTGTCTCCTAGCAATCTCACCAATACGAATTCCCACGTACTGGCTGTTATTATACTACGAATTGGTTATTCAAAAAAGCTAACGAAGGATTAGAGTGTTCTTCCGGAGGCTGAACATCTCCAATAAATTATAAGTCACGACTGGAGAAATTTAGACTGTGTTATATTAATTGGTTTACATCTAATTTCCGTTTTGAATTGTTTTTTGCAGCACATTACATCACTTCATTACAATGCTACTGAACAGAAGAGTAATAAATGTAAGTGCCGCACATCTTTCTCATTTACTCCCATGAGTGTAATCTATTCTGAGGGGCATTCGGAAGACATGAAAAAACAGCGATGAGGAGCGACAACGGGATGCAAAAGCCGATCTCAAGAGTTCCAGATGTGTTCGTCGTTTGTCGTTCAAGTCAGCAGCCGATATTCTGCCAATGCCACAAATCAGCAAGGATTATTCAATAAGCGTCAGTCACAAATCAACACAAAATCTTCGATGTCTCCTTTAAATTCAAATATCCGCAAAAGTAGAGTTTGTCGTTAGCATTAAACGCTATTCAAAGAAATGCGTTCTGCTGTGCCAACTTTTGCCACAGCAATGTCTTCACTTGCAAGAAGAATCAACGCAGAGAAACGTCATTTTAAGACGCATGGATGATTGCAGTTTTATTTCAGTTGTTGAAATCATCCATGAAATAAAAAGTTGGCATGGAAGTTTGGAATGTTAAAGTCCGTTATCACCATGGATTCGATTTCCCGTTTTGCTTTGCGTATAACGTCATTCTCATCACTAACCCGATGTTTTGGACTCTTCTCAATGCCGAAATGAATTGGGAAGAGAGCGCAGGTGGCTCACAATGCAGTCCAATTACCATTAGAAAATATAATCGGTTTATGAGAAAACAGCGACTGACGAGGAATCTATTGCTGACTGAAAGCATTCCGTGGCAAGAACTATAGGAATACAACCACATCATCTGCGACACTATTTGTCATCGAAGGACTCGATGAAGAGAATTACTTACTCACTTACTTGATACTTGAATGACCCGTCCTCACTGGTTGTACAGTTTCCAGCATGGTCCCCATTTTTGGGAAATTTGCTGCTTAAGCCATTATGGTTCCCTGGAGTCCTGAGGTCAGCCTGGCCAAGGTCTGCCCTAGGTCGTCATCGCAGGCAGGCGCAGCCTTTGTGAATCAGAGGGACATTTACCACCATGCGACTTTGATACCAAGACGGTGGTGGATCCTGGTAAACCAATGGTTTACTCTTAACTAGGCTTCTTGATGAAAACGCCGAACTCGTTCTCAGCTTGGAAGACCCTGCCAGGGAATGAATCCCAAGCTGTACATCGCAGTCCGACACCCAGAAAAACCTCCCAGCCACAATGAGGTAGTAAACCGTTGGGAGGAAGAGCATAACAATATTTCAAAACCGACTTTTTTTCAACCTCGGTAAGACTAATTAACACGTATTTTTTGTTTGAAAAGTTTACACGGGGTTGATAAAAAGTCTATCTTCGGTTAACGTTTCGACCTCTGCGTGTTCATCAGAGCCGATGATCCGAATCGATGGCCGACAATTGTCCTACTTGTCGATGTGGGGTCTCCATCTTCGTATCGAATCGGACCTTAATCCACTCAGAAGGACCCTACTCCATGCGACGACGATGTCGCCACATCGAGAAGACGAACAGCCGTTCGCCATGGACTCGGATCATCGGCTCTGGTGAAAACAAAGAGCTCGAAACGTTAGCCGAAGAAAGACTTTTTATCAACCTCGCCCAAGCTTATCAAAGAAAGAACACACCTTGATAAAGCATCAAAAAACTTCTTGTCACCCGATGGAGCGTGAGAAACGCTCAACAGGTTTCCATGGCTCAAAGGACACGAAAATCTTTACACACCACCACTGACGTCATCTATTCCTAGAACTTAAGCCAGTCCTCTACAGAAGTCTGCTCGCCAGCCACCTGGACATGGGTGGACCTACGAGAAGACCATGTTGAAACAAATCCTATATTTTCACCAACCCGGCTGAATTTCTTAGGTTGTTGTGGACTCTTCGTACAAATCAGAGTAGCGTACACGCAGTTATACGAATTCTGTATGAACGATTAACTATACGCTAAAGATCCAACTTAAATTAACAAAACGGTTAATTAAAACAGCGGTAGAAAGCCTATCCGTTGCATCTAGCTACATCTCAAGAAAGTGCACTGTCGTTATGATAGGAACTTGTCCCCTCCTTGCAACTATAATCGTACCACATACTTTCTGAAATCTCATACGAGGCAGAAACATAAATTACTCGTGAGTTGTCGTTCACTAGACATTCAAACGATCCGTACATCGGATTGCCTCTGAGTTTTTAGACTTTTGAGAAAGCACTTATGGTCAACTTACACTCGAAAAAGAGTTCTCTCCCTCATTAATCTGCCAAATCCGGTTTTTTAGAAGTTTCATATTCGCTTCACACGACCTGGCAGTTAGTTGATGTTTAAGCCTTCCCTTCTTTGGCTTAGGAAACCTTCCCAATGGCCTCAGGATGACCTTCTTAGATTCTTTAATTTTAGCAAGTTAATAGGAACATTGAAATTTTCATCAACTAGCTCATCAATTCAATTTTCGTTACTAATCTACAATCATAATTAGCTACCGTCTGAACTAATGCCTCTGTAAATGAAGGTATCAATGCGGTAAATCATATTTAACAACTGTGACTTTTTTATTTCTTATTTGATTTTATTTGATCCGTCTTCACGTCTACTGTGCGGACCATAGAACTTTTCACATTCGATTTGTTTCCTCGCATCCATTGTCCACGAAAATCTTCCAGCTTTTACGTGCGAACTAGGTTGCTGCTTGAAGATTTCCATTTTATCTTGAACATCGTAGAATTCTGGTTGAGCAATTCTTTCTGGTGTCTTAAGATAGCCGAGCTGAAGCGTTCCCAAGACTGTTTTTTCCCCAGACAAGTCTGCTATCAATTTCCCAGCCCTGGAGGGATGAGAGGTTTGGGTGGACCAGAGCGCAATCGAACGAGCAGTATGCTTGTGGTGACGGACATCACTACCACTGTACTATCCGCACCTAACAACTGTGATAGCGCCGATAATTTTTTTTTACCTTTTTGCAACCACCGTTCGTTTTTCTGATCACATTTTTCGTGGAACCCTATTGTACGGAGCTTTAATGGATTCTCCTCAACGGCTTGCACTGTTTTTAAGTAATGAATAGCATGAATGATCTGCTGGAAGAATTTGGACTCCCAAGTGGGCAGATTTCTTCTGAGTAGTTGTCAGCTGCACTGAGCACAACAATTCAAGAATGTCCGAGTATGGCGGCTGAAGTAATAGAAGGAAGGAGGATCGCATTAAGAAAAGCGCAAAGCGAGTATTTAATGAGTACTCAGCTACCGTTTGATGTTTCACTCCTGAAAGAAAAATGGACTCGAGGTATAGTGGTCTTTTCCGTTGTAAAAGAAAAACAGCAGGTAAAATTTAAATGCGAACTTCGCTGCCACAAAAGTTGAAGAAAATTACTCAGTACAAAAATTTTTGTCCATGGAGCTAAAACTAAGAAAAACTGATGGACCTCGAAATTACACATTGCTTCTGCTTTGCATTTTCGCAGAAAGGTGCCGAAATGGTTGGTTGACGAAGTCGAAATGAAATCACCGATTTTTCGCATGAAATCTCTGCATAACAAGGTGAGAGTCTATTATTTTCTAAGCAGATCCAGCAACTGCACCGATATAAGACAAATTGCAGACTTTTTTTCTGAAAAATTACAGTGCTCAAACGCTGTCGACGCATCAAGACCAGTTATGGGCTGGAGAAAAGGTCCTCTGGGAAAAAGTTCTCCTGCTCAACAGAAAACCTCCTTATTTTCGTGTCTTCTTTTTCTAAATGTTCTGTTTAGTTCAATTTACATGTTTCTTCAGAGAATACC
>UYYA01005556.1:0-17055 GCA_900624975.1 Angiostrongylus costaricensis | reverse complement strand
TTGGAGCTAGGTCGTTCATCACATTGATTTCCCGACCTAAACAGATATAATTGGAGCATTCAGAGATATTCGTTCCGTTGAGCGTGAATGGGGCATGCGAAACCAATCCGTTCTTCATGAACATCGTTTTGTGAGATTTAGTCGAAAGCAAATCTTTCCACGGGGTTTTATCAAAGTCGTCAAGCATACGTTCCGCTTGACCATTGTATAGTGTTATAAGGACAATCTCATCAGCAAAACAAAGATGGTGTAAATGCCGACCATCGACTTTCACTTCTATACTATCCCATTCCAATGTTGCATGACATTATAGGGGGTGGAGCTAAATATTTTTGGCGAGATGGTATCGCTTGGCCTAACTCCTCCTTTGACGTCAATGTTAATATCGTTGTAGAATGGTGATATCTTGGCTGTGAAATTTTTGTACAGCTCACGAGCAATCTTTATGTACTGAGTAGGGACTCCTGGACTATCAAGGGATTCCAGGACTGCTTCTATCTCAGCTGAATCAAAGGTCTTCTGTAAATAGATGAAAGTGCGACAGAGCGGTCTTTTGTGCTCTCACGATACTTCAGTGAGCCGTATTACCGTGTAGATGCGGTCCATGGTAGTAAATCCTTTTCGAAAGCCTGCTTGTTCACATATCCTTCGTCTATTGTTTTGTCAATCCTGTCTAGGACGATTCGAGTGAAAAGTTTGTAGACGACAGTTAGTAAGCAGATTGAGCGATAGTTATCGATATCGTGCTGGTCACCCTTCTTAAACAATAACACGGTCTTGCTGGTCTTTCACTGACTGCAGACCTTGCATTCAGACAGGTTACGTGTGAAGAGCTGAGCCAGTGTGTTTACGAGGACTGGCGGAAGGTTCTTCAGGTGCTCTAGTCTAGTTCTTCAGTGCCTGTCCGGACCTGGTGCTGTTCGATTTCCCACCGACAAAAAGGCATGACGGATTTCCGAAGGGAGAACCGGTGGTACAACATAACCATACTCTTTTATTTCACATGACGGAAGGTGAACGTGGCTATTGGAGTGATCCAAGTACTATTCGCGAATGATTTCCTTTATTACCTTTCTGGACGCCGTAGCTGCTCCGTCTGGGAGTCGGAGAGCAATCATTTTGGTCTTGTAATTGGCGAAGCTTCGTTGGACTCTGTGAATGTTAACTTTTTTATTTACTGCCTTTTTCTTCTTAATGGTAGGGTATGTTGTGAAATATAACTCGTATGAAGTGCTGAGATATTTGCAAAACTTCGGACCACAGGTGTATGCAGTGGGGAACGAACACGCGCTGTTGTCCTTACCGGGGAGCAGCGCACTTCACCACTACACCATCCGGGTCTCATTTTCCCACCCACCAGTATCATTTTAATTTGAGGAAGGCTTGCCACTAAATTTTGGATCCTCAGGTAGACGGATTTATGGAGTCGCCCTTTTATTACAGAAAAGTTAAGGAAGGTGGTTTCATTTTCTCCCTATCCACAACGGCTAGCGGAAACTTATGATTTTAACGTCTGTCTTAGATTTTCAAGAACTCCGGGTAAAAAATTTTGCTCCAGTTTTGTTTTGGGTCTTTATTCGACTACAAGAGTTTCTCTGATCTTCGTGTTGTCGTTTATTCTTTTCTCGACTAATGTGAGCCGTTTGTCCTTCGGTCTTCCTAACTTATTCAATTATCACCAAGTGGCTACCGTATTATGGCCTCTTTAATATATTACGACAGTGCTCAGCAGGCAAGATACTGTTCAAAAGTTAAATTTTAACAATACGTTTTACGTTGACGGAACGAGTGTTCCCCCAACGATCTTATTCGGCACTTAGATTTCTTTTGAAGAGCAGATCAGCTTAAACATATCTTTGACGCAATCTGCAATTCCACAACCATTTATTTTTTGTGCAAATCTACACGAGTTTTTACTCTCCATATTGTTTCCTATTGCTCGTAGAGCCTTATTTATTGCATCAAAAACAAGAAAAACAACTCAGCTGGGAAAACAGCTTGGAAACTGCAACTCCCTAGCCACAGCCAACATCACCATTAATATCCGGAAGCTTTGGGTGGATAATAGCAAGATTTTTGCTTTGTGACGAGTACGCAAATAGAGCTTCTTAATTGGAAAGCGAGATGAAGAAGCTTGGAAAGCTTCATTGCATTATTCACGAATCGAGAAAGCCTGGGCGGAGGCGCATTTCTTTCATTCCAAGCTCTTTTCGCTCTAACCTGTCTTAACTTTTAAACGTTGACTGTTATCTTTGTTTGTTATCTTCAACGTGGAACAATAAATCAGCCTCAGAAAGTATTTATTAAATGTTTATTACCTATCTATCCTCTTTGCAATAATGCCGTTAAGCTCTGTATCTCTTCTTTGACACTACTTTTGTGTGCTTTGATCTTCATCTTAGGTTGCTAACCATTCCGCTATAAGAGAACTGAGCTGGAAACCTTAAAGAAGGGGCAACTTCCAAAATGCTCTAGTACAAAGGCATACCTCAACAACATACTTAATCTATGAGCTTTAAGCTAGTCAACGTTTCTTTTCGAGCCCAAGTTTTGTTCTAGTTTTTCCTTCTTAAACTCCAGGCTTTATGCACTCATTCTCCTTTGCTTTTTTAATACATGCGTTACCGTAATTCATGCCACATGCAGCTTGAGTTTTTATAGCAGTGAAGCAATGAAACAGTTGTCGTACTGCTACGAATTCCTGCAAAACACTAGTAAATGTCGACTATTGGCAACGGCTCTAAGTAGCTCTTCATTTATGCAGTTATTTTTGTCTTCTCTCGTTGTTATCCGAGATCTATGCGGCAATTCAATTCGGTAATTTTGCAATTACTCTATGTTTTTAGTGGATTCTTGAAGCACTATAAATAGCGTTTGATAGAATGCAGTATCTTCGCTTCATGTTAATTCGGCTTCTACCAGTAGAGTTTCTTTCCACCAACTTGGGCATTCTCCTTTCCAGAAAGGAGTTTAACGCTTAGGTGGCGCCGTCACCTCTATTAGACTCATTTCTTAGGAAGCACAGTGGCAGAGTTGTTATAAGTTTTATAATATTTGTTCTGTTTTCTGCACAGAACTTTTCCCCACACTTGTTATAGGCGTTGGAATGCTTGATCAACATAGATGTTGTGGTAGGCGTCGGAAGAGGAAATCCGTATTTTGCACTTGCAAATGTGTAAAAACCTTTTGTCGAATAAGTTTGACTACCGGTAATTTAGCTTGTTATTGATTGTTATTCCAATTCCGCTGGTTGCAACACATCGCACTTATCGTTTGGAATGGGAGAGTACAAAAACTATAGGAACAGAAATCACAGAATTTTAAAAATGAAAGGTTAATTTTGTGATTTCGACTACGACCTCAGCATAGCCGAGCTCAATGGCTGTTTGTTCTCTCCAGATTAATCCCGCTGGCGGACGCTTCGTGATGGCAGCGTTAGGTAGAAAGTTAGCTGAGAGAAAAGCAGAGCAAGGGCCTCCGTGGGGCAATGTGTAATGCGCGAAGACCAGGAAAGTGAAATCGTAGTTCGACCCGGCCCTGGGTCCAAGTTTTGCGAATATCTCAGAATCGTTGTGGTTATAGGAATAGCCTCAGCATAAGTTTCAAAACACTTCCAGATCTGACAGAAATGGAACTACATCACGGGCCTCAGTAAATAGTAGCATATATACTACAGATACCAACAGAGCGACAAAATGCTCTCATCTACTGCTGAAAAACAAATCGAGCCGTAATGACATAAAATGAGATGTGTTCCATTGCGATGCTGGAACAAAATTAGGCGTCATACAGGTTTTCTTAAAGCTCGCACTTGCAGTTGGTGATTACAAATGCCAATGGGGATCTTCGAAAACCAAGCGAGTCTCAAACAAGGCGTTTGATTCATTTGCAGATTATCGTACTCGTTAATACTGCTAAACGAAATCTGTTTTTTCTCTTTACACTAACTCTGAATGCAATTCGAATAAAATATCTTTTCTTCCTTCTTCTGCATTGCCGTTATTCTGTCCTACTAGCGTTAACTGCAGCTAAAGGTACTTTTTCCGGAAAATTGGTCACCAAATAGAAAGTAATTTAGCATATCTTGAGACTCGCTTGACTGCAAAGCAAGATTTTGAATAAACTGAGCTATAACATATTAATGTTAACCCTTTATTTGTTGTCTACTATAATTTTTTACGGCAGGTAATGATGTGAAATAGCCACAACGATGCTGAGATGTCTGCAAACCTTGGACTCCAGGCCAGATAGAACCACGACTATCCTTTCCGGGATTTACACACTGCACCACTGTGGCCAATGCTTTGAGTTTTTCTTAGTTAGTTTTGTACCTAACGCTGTCATCAGCAATCACCACCCGTCGGCGAGATTGATCAGGGAGCAAAAATCGGCGCTGAACCCAGTTAAGCTGAGGTAGTCACAGTGTTAACCTTTTATTCGCTGCTTACCATAATTTTTTACAATTCATGACATAATGGTTAGTGTATTTTGCGGATGAGCTAGTGTTTCAACTTCACTTTTCGCTTCATGGAGCCACTGCCTTGGCTTTCTTCAATCAAGACCATATCTAATTTACTGTTATGGAAAGCAATATCTACTAAAAAAATTTATTGTCCACTGACGATTCACACTTATCGTTGTATTTCCAAGTTTTCCAAAGTTCTCTTTTATAAAAGAATTAAGTTGTTTTTTTTTTATCTTAAAACTGACTTTCATTAAACTTCGACAGAAATAATCAATGCTTTCTTCGATTATTAAAGATGTCGATAAAAAATATTTATTCGGCTATCGTTTCGACATCTTCCTTCTCGTCAGTGCTGGATTGATTCCACTTGTTAATCCACAGATGATCGTCCTCACGATGTGGTTATTCGCTGTCGTATCGTGTGTAATCCGGTGAAGTGGAGCATCTATCGAATGATGAATCCTACTCGACAATGCCACTTGTGGATCTTCGAATCGAATCATCCCAGCTTCGAAGAAGACGGAGGCGTTGAAAAAACTCGAGTGAATATTTTATACCCGCCTCGTGTTAGCTTAATAATTGGAGAAAGTATTGAGTACTTCTTCTCGAGGTTTAACGAAAGTCGGTTTTAAGGTACTGTCTCGCTGCGTACCAGCTAATGAAATACCTGCTGCTGCAGGATGAATTGCCGCCAAAATTGTGGATTATACTGAATGGTGGCTAGGAATCAACATCCGTTCCCTATAAGACGGCACCGTCTAGTGGGATTCTTCATTCCACCGGTACCCCACTTCGCTGGATTCCTCTCAATGCAACATCCACGTCGCTAGAGCGATCAGCCATCGTGGGTCATCGAGTCGAATTAATTCGGCTCTGAAGAAGACGAAAACGTCGAGACATCAACCTAACAAATATTTTTTTAACCAATCTTCTGTTAGCTTAATAATATAAGAGCGCGTTTGTTTAATTAAATTCAACTCGGTGTTGTTTGTTTAACAAAGAAGAACAGATTTTTCTCAGAGTTTGTAGTGCTTCAAATGTTCATAAGAGGTGACTTCTACGGCACAGATTATGACTCTCGTTTTTTTTTCCTGTATCACTTTTAATACTGAGAAACTCATTCATTCCGTAGACTTTTTCCCTGGACTAAAACGCATTGCCTTCATCTATTAAAAAGGAATCTCGTTTGTAATGCGTGCACGTAGATTTCCGCATTGTAATGTTTCCTGAAAAGGGCACACTAGTCATCTAGTTAAACCTGCTGTTCCAATGCATTTACGCTTCTCCAGCTCGTCGTCATTACTGCAGCCGACATAACCTATTATGTAGATCTCAGCGGTTGCTTCATTCGACTCATTTCTTCTTTCCTTGTATCTACGTAGGTCTTCAGATTCATCTGTGATTTAGCCCGCTGCTTCAGGATTTAACTATTCTTTATAAATTTCGCAGAATTTTGGTTGAGTAAATTCTTCTTAATATTCTCGGGTGCTTCCTAAATGCTAGAGCATCCTTATTTTTTTACAGCAGGCGATCACTAGTCCTTGTTGATCGGAGAGAACTTTCCAGATCCATTTGTGGTCGATTTTCGGACCCCCGAGGTACTAGCGATTTGGTTGACCATAGAAGAGTCAAACCGGAGTGTTGAACGTATAACTGAACGATATCTCCATCAATATGCTTTCCTCTTCTCGGCTGACACATTTCGAAGCAAATGTTTGAAAACCGACAGCACCAGTTTACTCAGTACGAAAACAGATGTATATTCATTGGGGTGCGATTGATTTCATTTATTGATGTAATTGTAGTTACGATTTTTTCTACTGTTCCTACCTTTTCTAAAGTTGATTTTGGAAAGATCTTGTTTCCTCACTTAAAATTCCGCCGTGCATCCACAGTAGCCTAAGCTGTAAATGTGAATAGTGAAAACTTGTAGAGGCACTATCTTTAGAAACAATCTAGAAATCCCTCAAGCTGGTTCAATAAAGGAATACGTAAAGACTCTGCCTATGAAGAATATCCTCTATTTCTACATCTTAACAATATCCAAAGCTTCCCTGTGGTTGACAGTTGAGTAAGATATGTTATTACAGTACGGAATTCTCCAAACAGTATGAACGGACTGCAGTTCAATTCTAAAGCAACCCTTTCTATAGTGCGTTCGTTCGCGTCGCTAAGTGTAAACAAGAAAAAAGCACTGGGTGGCAGTTAAAAGGCCATGTGCGTCCCTCATTGAGTTATCCGTTATCAAATCATTTTTTTTGAATTGCGGGAAATAATTGAGGCATCGGCTGGAAAGAGAATTTAAGCCACAAGCGAGAGGAAGAGTAGTGGCACAGTCCTCCCCCATGCATTACTCTGTGCGGCTGTTATCCACCAACTAACTGGAATACCTACAACGAATAAATGGCTCTGAAGAAGGCGAAGCCGCCGAAACGTCAGCTATTCTATCATAATGAATTCTATAATACCAACCTCGTGTTTGCTTATTGAGGAAAACACTGAATTATCAATCATTGCCGAGGTTAATAGGAAGTCGGTCTTGAGAAGAGTAGTGTTTTGTAACTGCGCTGTTAAATACCCACAGAGACTCCTCTTGATCATGATGTTTTATAAAAATCGTCGAAATTAATTACAATCACTATAAATGATATAAATCATCATCCAGAAGAGTGGAGCTCCTAGTTCAATGTTTGTATATAAGTTCTGACTCTGTAGAAGAAGTGTGAAGGCTTTCCATGGCTGATGAGAATTTCGTAGTTATTTCCCCTAGCACTCTATAGATTCCGACCAAGACGACATTGCTTTGTGGTGCAGTAGCGATTTTTTGGGCATTTGTACTTTTTTAGAGTAATGCCCTTTCTGCGACTTGAGTGAAATAGCGTTGCTTTGAAGGCAATTTACAATTAAGATGAGAAGCACCTTGATGTCACCCCAGCGTTTTACAATACGATGTGTGGAAAAACTTTCTTTGATTCTGATTAGTTCTGTGTTACTTTTGCAGTTTTGGATATCGATGGTCACTTAAGAAGTGGCTTCTATGTAGTTCCAATTCCGCAATAATAAAGCAAGCAGCCATTGAGAAATTGCGAAAAGAACGCATTGTTCTGAACTCATTGTGCTCTCTACATCAAGCCAGAACATGAATTGCACCTATACTGTCACTTTTCTGGATTTTCTTCACGATCATTGTGTTTTTTCGTTAAAAGTAAAAAAGGCAGGCAAAATGTTCAACTTTTTATTCACTCTGTTTTCATGGCAAGATATTATGTGAAATACAGCTGCACTGATAACGCGATTTTTGCAAAACTTGGAGAACCAATGCAGCTTTGAACCATGACGGATGATCGCTGTTAGCACCGTTAGGGCCAAAAAACTGGCTGAGAGAAAGGCAATGCAAGCGAGGGTCGCGGTGGTGCAGTGGGCAACACGTGCGTCTCTGGAAAGTGTAGTCGAGTGTTCGAAGGTGGCCTAGGATTCTGAGTTTTGCGTATGCTTGAGTGTCTTAGCATCAGAATGTCAACTTTTTCATTTACTGCCTACTATACTTTTCACGGCAGGGTATTATGCGAAATCAACCACAATAGTGCTGAGATATGTGCAAAACTCCGGACGGCAGGTGCTTGCGGTGGGGATCGAACAGACTATTATCCTGTCCGTGGGTTAACGCGTTTACTACCACACCATGGGCGTCCTTCATTACGCCTTTATCTCATCTAGTTTTCTTTTCTAGTCGATTTCGCATAATATAGTTAACATTGTGATTTCGACTGTAGCCTCAGCTTGTCTGGGTTCACTGCCGATTTAGGCTGCCCAGATCGATGTCGTCGGGAGGTAACAATAACGGCACTGGTAGATAGAAAACAAATTGAGAGAATAATGAAATGAAAGAGGAGCATGGCGTGGTGGTAAGCTCGTTAGATCTCTAAAAGAGTAATGTCGTGTTCGAACCCACCGCAGGCACCTACCGTCCGGAGTTTTGCAAATATTTCATCATTATTCTATGTCAGCGTCATTAAAGGGTGCAAGAGTTTACACTTCTTTAAATTTCTTGATGTCATTTTTCAAGCACTACGTCTACAGAGTTTTCTCTTCTTATCATGTTCGACCTCAAATTTTTTAACTCTAAAGTTTGTGAGACACAACTACACCAATGCTAAGGTATTTGCAAATACCTCATCACTGTGGTTGTATCTCACATGGTATCCTACTGTAAAAAAATAGTCGATATTTTTAAATAAAATAAAACAAATAAAAAGCTAACCATTCTAAAGTGTGTATTTATGTATTTGTTCTGTATCTGTACCTATATGTATTTGTATTTGTATGTAAAGTTTTATATAGCTTTTATATTTATAAGGAGGCGGACAGCACAGTGGTAGTGGTGTCGGTCATAACGAGCATGGCGCTAGTTCGATTCTGCTCCGCGGCACGTAAAAAGTTGGAAAATCTTTGTTTATAATGGGCGGCGTTGGGGAAATTGGTAATGGACTTGTTCGGAAAAAAAAATCGCTCTCTGCAATCCAGTTGGGAACTCTCCAGCCCGGCTATCTCAGGACTCCATAGAGCATAACTCGAACAGCATTCTACAACATTCAGGGTGAAGTGGAAATCCTCAAGCAGTAGCTGAAGCTACTCGAATTTGCTAGGATTCGCACAGTAGACGTGAAAAAGGGTCATTTATGATATCTGTATTGCTTTCTTCCTAATGGATTTCTCCCACTTCGTATTTGATTCTACAGATTTTCCAGCTTTGTGCAGGCATACAACACTGGTAATGAATGACGTTGCAATTTACAACAAAATAGGTTTCCAAGATGTAGAATCTTACCGTTTTCGTTTGCAGTTTAACTATTTAATTACAGGTTTATATTATCTTACGAACACTCCTTGACGAATAGTGATTTCACACTCTTCTTGACGAGTTAGCATGAGGTTGTAAGGATAAGGATTCATGAGATAGCATAACATGATTATTAATGCTGAGGTCAATCAAGAGCTACCCATTTGAATTGTGAATTCATAGTCTTCATATACACGAGCACTTTGTATGCAAAAATCCTTACCTACCCGAATACTTGGATAGTCCGTCTCCACGAATTGTCCTAACCTCAGGACATTAGCCATTTGTTTCTTCCGTCGTTTCCACTTTTCCGTTGTTCCGTAGGAATCTACCAAAAAAAAACTCAGCTCTTGAATTCTATTTCTATTTTCTATTTGATTCTACAACATTTCTGTTTCGCTACTTAATTGAACTGCCACACGTTAGCATCTCATTGAGCGAACAATTTATACTTGCTCATATCAAATATGCAACGAACTGCACTTTCATTTCCTATTTGCAAATGAAATCCGAACCGATATGAAGCAGTGGCTCTTTGAGGAAAAACATAATGGTAACTGACCGCAAGCCAATTTCTGCCACCCACAGAGACTTATAAGTCGCAAGTACAAACGAATAAAAGCAAAGTTCCATAGCCGCTCCAGCAGACAATTTTAGACAGTGAAGCTAATTTGGAACTCCTTTGTGTTTCTTAAATGCTTTCATATTTCCAAGCTTCTTTCTCACCTTCTTTTTCTTCTTCCATTCTGCTTTTTAAACAATTGCCAAATAGTGTATTAAGTCGAAGGCATCTAATCATTTTTCTCAACCATGAATTACAAGTAGAAGTTAGGAATTCAACAGGAATTCAACCATAATAATTTAACAGTCACTCATGCTATAATGCTTCAGAGTTGTTTACCTGGATCACCTGTAATCGAGTTAGCGATCGAGAAACTTGGGTGGGCAGCAATGAGGTCTATTTGTCCCTCTAGCACACCGAAGCTGTACAGTGAATTCTGCTCTGGAAAGATCGTCAGGAGCAGCTGGATGGCTCTGAAGCAACATGGATTTTTTCTATGTTTCCTGAAAAAGGTGTCGGAGAATTCCTTTTCAACATTGAAGCTGTATAGATAGAATGAGTATTCCCGCAACTTGTATAAAGAATTAGGCCCTCAAATACGTCACTCTGGATCATGAAAAAAGAAGACAGATGGCATCATTATCATAGGTTTGACAGTAAACCTCATTTGCTTCGAACAACTGTTACCCGAACAGGATCTCTGTAACTTATATAATATGTCAACCACTGCTAGGGGATAAATATATTATCACAGCGCCCTTACTTCTCCGTTACGCAGTCGCATTAGTGTGTAGCATGAGATCGTAAGAAGACGAGACTCGAACTTCTATTTATAGTCGCCCGTCATGATACCACATTGGCTGTGCTTTCCAGGCCTTTCACGAGCAAAATTCAAAGTTTCCACTCAGTGGAAAACTTGAAAGGCACTGCGCTGCAAACAGAGGGTGGATTTTACAATGTCTTAATCAATATCCGAAATGTCTCACTTTCGGTGATCTAAATGCAAACTCCTTACTCGAGTCATCTTCAACTTGCCTGACATAACACTCGATAAAGGAAAGACTTCTGAGATTTCACGGTTTTGGAGGAAGTCGAACAGATCATCAGAAGAGGTAATTTTTATAAAAGAAGAATTTCTTCTTGGTCTATGCTCCGCGGAACAAATATGTCTGAGTGCTCAGGTTAGGTACACCTAGGTGGAAAATCAAAGGTGATGAACTAGTTGGCTCCAGATCTAAGGAAAGCGAAAAGAGCACTAGGAGCATAGTAGGTATATGAAAGTAAGGTGGATTCCGAGCTGAATATTTGGTTTGCCGAAAAGTTTTAAGCCGCTCATAGCATTTGTGACATTTCTGGAAAGTGGACCTACTTCTTGGGGTACAATTCGAATCCCAGATCGGAATGCTTAAGAATACCTTTTTCCTATAAAGACTTCGAGAAGGATTTGTTTTATTGACGTTTTAATAAAGCACAAGCAGTAATATTCGACGACGTAGGAAAATTATTTTTTTTTAACGTTCTTCTCAGTACAACGGACGGAATAAAGCAGTTTGTATAATTAAATGGTTCATCTTGGCAAACAAACAGAGGAACTAAGCTTGCTGCGATGACGTCGACCAATTGAGTGGACTATTACTTGATTGCCGCAATTTTTTTCTGATGCAAAGTTGTAGACTCGATGTCACTTGTAAGCTTTGTCTTCATGCTTATCCCAGTGTAGAGTGGGGCTTAAGAAAATTTATCAGTTCTGAAAATTGTTTCCTTAATAGTTCTGATAAATAAAAGAATTTACAAATCTTGGATGGTGTCAACTTCTTGCATAACTCTTATCTCACCTTACGTCTTCTAAGTGTACAAGGTTTTATCACTGTTCCTTGGCTTAAAAGAAAAGATTCTGTGATACAACCGCAATGATGTTGACATATTTGCAAAATTCCGGACTGAAGGTGTCTGCTGTGGGGAACGAACGCGCTATTACCCTTTTCGGGGCTAACTCGTTCACCACCACACCATGCGGGTCCTTCGTCTCGCCTGTCTCTCAGCTAGTTCTATTGATCAGTTTCATCAGAAATCACCCTACAGTGGGATTGATTTGAGGTGTCCAAATCGGCAGTGAATCAAGTTGAGCTGAATTCTAATAGGTAGTAAATAATAAGTCAAAAAGATTTTGTTTTGAGCTTGCTTCAAAGGGACTTTTGAAAATTAATAACTCGTAAGTAACTGTCCAGGAATACATTGTTCGAGAATTCCCTTATTGGACAGTTTTTATTCTTTATTTCGAACAACTCTTGTGCGCATTATATTCGGGGCATTCTAAAACATTTCAAAAAGTTGAAACTTCATGGATGCAAAATAGCACCTACAACAATAGTCCCTATCGCAGCTAACCAAATTTCCGTATTCAGTCCCTATTCTGACGTTCTTAAGAGACGCAGTTCCACAAAGATCTGTTGATGTCTTGGCAAATTTTTGGTGTTCTACCGCACTAATGAGTGCAGAATTCTGGCTACAGCTGAATTCCTTAATAGTTCTGTCAGCTCTGATAACCGTCTGCTCAACCGAGACTAAATCCACACACTTCCACGGTTTCTCTCTCATTAGTGGAGCCGGCACCCAGTGAAGGCAATCGCAGGAGAAGATAGAGATGGAGGGACGATTGCAGGAACCAACATTGCTGATGATTGGTTATTGCGTTAAAATTGAAGTAGTCGGCGATTTGGTGTCTACTATGACGAGGTTTATTCATAAATAATTTTAACGGTTCGTCAGCAGCCGGAAATTTCTGAACAGCGAACAGTACACCATCTTACGTGTAGATTGGAATAAGGGAATTTTTGGCCGGAAGCACTTTTTCTGTCCCACGATTTCACTCCGGATTTCGGGTTGTACTATTTTGAGTCGCTGCATATTTGCGAAGAATCAACTTCTAAATTATTTTTTCATGGCACGGCAGTATGTTAAACACAACCGAAATGATACTGACATACTTACAAAACTCAAAGCCAAGGCTCGTCTCGAATGCCCTGCCGTCCTGCCATAAAAAATACTAATAGGCTGCAAACGAAAAGTTATTCATCGTGGTTTCGGCTACAGCTTCAGCTTAGTCGGTTTCGACGCCTATTTATGCTCTCGGGATAATTTCCGTTGACAGATAATTGTTGATTTTATTTCTAGGGTAGAAACTTGTTGAGTGAAAATCAAAGCAAGGGACTGTCATTGGTGCAGTGTATAACAAGTGGGTATCCCGAAAGGGTAATCGCGAGTTCGAATCTATTTCCAATTCCCTATGGATAGATATGAGGAACTGCGTCATAAGTCATATTGACCTCTATCCACGTACCAAAAACCAATCCGTGAAAGATGTAGAATATCACGGACAAGTTCTCCTAACGTTGAACCAAAGGCGATTCTTCGAGACGAGCTGGCTAGAAGTTGTTTCGCCTAATTGATTGCAAACTACATAAAGCAAAGTGGAGATGGTATAGCTACTGACTGTCACACGCGCTCACATGTTATCTTATTCCAGTTGTATAATGTGTTTCTACGCACGATGTTCCCAGCTGGGCTGGACAAGCAATTCCGGCGAAATAGTGTCACCTTATCGAATCCCGCCCACTGATAGTGCCGTCCCATTAGCTCGGTACAAAATGAATAGCGGTTCTTCTATTGCTGAAATTTCCTATTTGATATTCGAATGCATTTTTAAATAAATGTGACTTTTCATGTCTAGTTTTATTATGCATTTCTGAATTTGCGTTCTTTTGCAGACGTCTTGCCTCTCGCTTCTTATTTCACCCTTTGATGCTGTTATATGCAGTGGACGTCGTGTTAAATAAGAAATGAATTCGAGTGTTTTTTTATCCATATTTAAAATGACTCGATTCAATCAGCCATGCATTTGGTCTAAGACTGCTAACCAACATATAGTGATTCTGAAGTTTAAGATGCACTGTGAAGAAGACATTAACTTTGAAGATGAGTAGCGTGGTGGCCAGCCATCGGAACTGGACAACGACCAGTTAAGAGCTGTCATCGAAGTTGCTTCATTCACAACTACACAAAGGATACCGTAGAACTGCTCCCATTTTGCGGCCGTTGGGCATTTGAAACGAATTGGGAAGAATAAAGAGCTTCACAAATCCGTGCTTCTGATATGCGATGATAAGTGGATCCCGCAGCACCACCTACAGTGTTTGGGCTAGTGGTTAGAGAGAGTTGAAGATTATTATTTCCCATAGACAAATTTGTACCGAAAAAAGTAAAGATTATTTTTCATTCTTTGAAGATGATCAAAACGGAGAAGTACAATGAGAAATTCGATAAAATCATGCACAAACTATGATATGTTACTTGGTCTGCAGAAAGAAAGGGTCCCACATTGACGATAACTAGCAAGAAGAAACGTTAGAAGTCAAGCCGTTGCTAAGAGGGTCAACCTTGCTAGCAGAAACACGTGGATAACAATGATCCCTATTTCGATTAGCAGCGTTTTACCGGATCCTAATTGAAGTGACTTAAAATTCATGACTGATGGCGCAATTGTTTTTGCACCAAGGTGAAACCCTTGTTATGAAATTTCCAGGTTTGATTAAAGGCGGCTTTATTTTCTAGGATTTCTGTGTCCACTTCCACTCCAGTTGAGTATGTTTCTTTAAGGCGATAAAGGATAAACAATTCTTGTAATCTCGCGAGACGATTCGTCATCGTGGGAATATAATGGGAGCATCACCTTAAATCCTGGAAATCGTGCTTGGTTGCATTGAAGTCCTACTCTTAATGTTCAATCATCAATCATTGGCCGTTTTTTTCTTTTTAAGATCATTTCTTATCTTCCTGTGCAGAGTTTTTCAAGTTTTTCGTGGCGGTTGCATGTAGGTTTTGCGTATTCACGGTATCGTATCAACCCGAAACCTTGATAACTTCCAAGGCTGTCGGCCTTTTCAGAACTGTTCTGATGGTGTCCATGGACCATTGTTATTACTCACAAATGTTGCCATCGTATCCTTCCGAAAGCCGACGAATGAACTGATCAAATCGCAATTCATGGTTGTTTCTCGAAATTTCGTTCCCTGAATTTTGCGACTTTCAGAAAAAAATATTGCGCTATAATAACGGTGATTCGGTTCCGTTCAGATTGCAACGCCTTTGACTTAGTGTGTATGATGTGGGTTGATGTGCTGTGGTGCCCAGCAGTAGATCGCATCCAATTGAAGCGCTGAAAGAAGGGTTATATTTAATTTTTCTTTTGCTTAGCGTGATTTAAACGGTTTTATTCAAGTCGTTTTTTAGTTTTTTCACAGAAATTTTTACCAAGAAAAACAAAGGGTTGCATGTAGCGTAGTGGTCGGAGGCGCCATGCAACCATGTCGTCGGAATGCCCACGGGATCGATCCCACGGCCAAGCCCACCAAGCCGTCTATCCCACAAAGTCGGCAAATTAGCACTTGTTCAGGAAGATAGTATCACTGGCTCGATGCATGGCAGGCCACCGCAAGTCGTTGTAAGGGCAAGATGTGCATTCAGTCACCTCCGAACGATGCTTAAGGAAGTCGAATGCAAGGCGCATCCCTCAGAGATTGATCAACGCTGAGAGTTTTATCCTTTTATTTTTACTTCATTGACCAAAATGGCAGTTGAGATTACTTGCTCTATCAACTGTCACTATAATCAAATTTCAGTGCAGTAATTAATTATGACGCTTTACTGAAATATAATAACACGGTGCGTAAAGGAGTGAAGAGAAAAACAGTTGAAGAAAATCAACGTCAATTACAGTTATCTATTTGAGAAACAGAGATGAATGATGGTTCTTTACCAGTCATTGTTAAGGCAGAGGTGAGTTGTGCTCACACCAGGGTTTCCTTCTTTGACTAGGCAAACAAGACGAATAATTTTCTTCGTATTTTTGTTGAGCAAACGCGAGGTCTTATTATTCTTTGTTCACGATTTAGCTGACGTTTCGGCGGATTTCGCCTTCCTCAGAGCCTGGAAGGGTCAAGTTGACAGCAATCCACTCGGCCAGACGCCTCCATAACCAAACAAAGAAACTCCAAACCAAGATTTCAATCACTTTGAACACAGCTTTGCACACTCACCGCTTCCTATGAGGTTTCCACTAAGTATGTCACGTAGAGACCAACCGCACAGAAATCACATGGAAGTATAATGTGCCCCTCCCATCAGAATAGCAGTCTTACATACTGCCCTATATCACGCGTGATAATGAGGCATTCTTCCCTGCGGTTCATTTTCGAATTTCTGGAATTAACCCAGAGTGCCTCGAGAGTTTTTCGCGCCTGTGTTCTTGATTCGCGTGTGAGGATCGTGACACATACTTCGAAGTCGTCCCCGTTATGTCTCTGGGTCCTATGCGTGCCTAGCACAAGTACGGGCCATTTTTGCCGGCTAGGTGTTCTTTCATGCGGACACAGAGGGGTCTACCCGTTTCGCCAATGTATTCGTCACCACACGTCTTACAGGAGATCAGATAAACTATACCCGAGCTCATGCAACCACCGTGTCTACCACTGGGGCAAATTATGCAATTTTGAGTTCCACATAGACGGTCATATAGGCGGTTACGAACTAGCTGGCGCTTAAGATTACTCGGTGGTATTTCAACTACGCTCACCNTGCCTAGCGGGGTATTTGGTCTATTTTTGCCGGCTAGGTGTTCTTTCATGCGGACACAGAGGGGTCTACCCGTTTCGCCAATGTATTCGTCACCACACGTCTTACAGGAGATCAGATAAACTATACCCGAGCTCATGCAATCACCGTCTCTACCACTGGGGCAAATTATGCAATTTTGAGTTCCACATAGACGGTCATATAGGCGGTTACGAACTAGCTGGCGCTTAAGATTACTCTGTGGTATTTCAACTATGCTCACCGAATTCTCTAAGCCCGTCCTTCTTAAGCAGCGTTTTGTAGCTGTACTTATATCATTTGAGATGAAGGGTAGGATAAACGGGACCCTTCTATCGCTAGAGTTGTCGTTTGCAGGCCTACGATTTCCTCTACACCTATCCTGAGCTACAGTTTCGTAGCCATTAGAAATGGCTATTTGCCGCGCCAAGTTCCGGGACTTCTCTCTCCGCTCTCTTCTCGTGCACACGTTGGTTGCTGTTCGAAACATGTTTCTTATAAGCGCCCTTTTCGTGTGAGAGAGGTGAGAGGAGAGGTAAT
>UYYA01005555.1:0-17065 GCA_900624975.1 Angiostrongylus costaricensis | reverse complement strand
CTCTGATAAAATACATTATTGTGCCAGATCGTTTGGCAATGAGTTGTTATTGAGGCTAACCCTTATTGGAAACTGTTAGCGGAGATAACCGGTTAGAGGGGTGTCTACTAGTCCGCAACGAATCCGAAAATAGGAGTTGCCACGAAAGTTGCAAAATTCGTCGCTTTTGCCGCATGGAATAACTGGTGCAAACATCAGAGGTAATAGTAAGTATGAAGAAGCTGCTATATTTCTAGTACGGTTGAAAATTATGTATCGTCGTTTATTGGACAGCTGCATAAGTGCTTGGTTTACTAGATTGTAGACGACTTGACCTAACCATGTATTGAAAAAGGCGAAATCCGCCGCAAAGTTAGCTCATCAAAAAAAATAACTTACTGTTTTTCAATATTGATGCTAACAGAAAGTCGTTATAAGGTGGAGTATATATTAGCTACTCAAGGATTCTATAATGTAACTTCTCGAAACATCTTCGAGACTTCTGATACTGTTTATTGCCGTGATTCTTTCCTTTAACTTTGGCTTGTGACATGTGTAGCGCAATTCTCGGAGGCGCCCTGCAACACACGCATGGAATCGATCATCGCGCCTATGAGCCACCAAATCTTCCATCCTTCCGGGGTCAGCAAATTTTTACCAGACTTGTCTGGTAGGAGAGCAACATTGGGTCGTTACAATTGGTAGACTAACGTGAGTCACTGTAAGAGCCAGATTGGCATCCAATCACCTCAGAACGATGCTTAATGCAGTCGAATCATGGCGCATTCCTCAGCGATTGGTCAACACCAAGAGCTCTGTCCTTTTGTCCTTTCTTCTACCAATTCAAGAACCAATAAAAAATTGGGAAGAAGTTTGATTGTCGTTTGGTAAGAGTCTCCACATTTTGCGAAACTAATTGCAAGCACCTGAAACACGTCCTGTGCTATCACTGTTTACTAATTCCTTTGTAGTTTCTTCTTTCATGATTTTTTTGGCCCTATTTCCGAAAGGAACTCGTTTAATTTCTTTGTTAATTATATTATATTTTAAATTATATTTTCAACTTCAACCTTCTACAGCATCTATACCTGAATATGTTCATAGGCATCGTTAGAGGTGATTGAATGCATATGTGCCCTATGCGATAACTCGGGGTGGCCTACCGATGTATCGAGCCAGTGCTGCTATCCTCCCAGACAAGTCTGATACCGATTTGCCGACCCCGGAGTAATTGAAAGCTTGTCTGGCTATGAGCTCCGAAGTCGATTCTACGTGTGTGCTACAGTGGCGCTTCCAACCACTACGGCACAAGCGCTCTGCTGCTTCCTTAACCACAAATAATACGGCTGCCTGTATGCTTTTCCATCCTTTTTAACCTAAAGGTGTATGTTAACATTATGCATAGCACTATAGGAACCTAGCAATCTAGCAATACTTCGTCGAATGAAGATTGAATGAGATTGAGGTTATTCTTGCTTTATATTTCACTCCGTCTCCATATCCTTTGAGCCACGCGCCGACGTGTAGTGTTGTAATTTTTGGATTATCCGTTAGAGGTCCAGTTTTGGGCAAAGGTCAAGACAACGTTACGGGGGTAATCAAGTAGTGGTGTTACTATATGACAGTTTATTGCCAACAACATCTAACGAATACTTCCTTAGTAAGTTTTTGAGTTTCAAATGCCTTTCGTTTTTTCCTCAAATGCTGCTAAGCGAGCGAACCTTTGTTAAAGCGTCTTTCCTCGTTCTCCCTTATCCTCTCTCATCCACAGTTGCTGCTAGCTTGGGTGTCTCCACAAGCAGTTTCGATGTTCAGCTAACTCTACGTGTATTCCTAGGGATGTCTCAAATAAGAAAGAAGACTGGGGACAAAATGATGATTATCATAGTTACAGCTGTCACTTTAGGAGATGAAGCTCGAATCACAAAAACTGTTGTCTAAAGGACAGTCATGGCCACAATGCGATCTGTTCTCTATTTAATGTAAGGGCTTGTGATAACCTTTTGTTCGTGAAATAAAATAAAATAAAATCTCTCGGCGTTGATCAATTCCTTACGGATGCGCTATGCATTCAACTTCATTAAGTATCGTTGGAGGTGATTGAATGCATATCTCTGGCCTTTACAATGACTCGCACTGGCCTACCGATTTATCGAACCAATGCCGCTATCCTCCCAGACCAGTCTGGTACCAATTTACCGACCCCGGAGGGATGGAAGGCTTGATGGGCCATGAGCGCGGGGATCGATTCCACCTGTGTGTCGCAGTAGCACCTTCAACCACTGCTCCACACTCGTGTTCGTGAAATAGATGAATAAATTAATGTGAGACTTTATTAAGTATCACTGGTAGTCTTAGAGATAAAGAACGTATTTGCTCTCACTCTGGCGACTTTTGTGCTTGGTTCTATAAAATATTTATCGCCAAGTAAATACAGCGATGAGTTTCCTAAACAATTTCGTCTTTCTCTATTTTCTTTCCGTTCAGTCATTATTAGTTCCTAATTAGAATGCATTATATGCCATTTCTGTTTATACCTAGCAAGGTTAAAGGATAGAGCGTTGGACGTTGATCCCATTGGGACAAATCTTGCACTTCCTTGAGTGGTTTAAGCATTTTAGCCAGCAAATTTGATCCGCACTACGAGTAGCGGTGACTTACCGATAATTCAAGTTAATAAACATTTTAATTTTCTCAGACAAGTCTTTTACGAATTTGCTCATTTCGAGAGGACGCAGTTCGCTTAGAGCTCGGACGCACGATGAAGCCAACAACGATCTGCTCATTGAAGGCACCTTCGGCCACTGCTCTGCATCAGCCGCAGTGTATCCCTATACACATTCTTTCCTTCACAGTTCTGATTTAAACGCAGCTTATGAATTTACTATCACTAGTGATGACCAACCTCACTGGTGGAGACCAACCTCTCGGGAGTTGAATGAATGGGTAATGCGTCTATTCCTTATCAAAATATCGGTCCAAGATATTGTGTGGGATCTCACGTGATAATAATGCCTTCCTCCATGTTGTTCATTTTCGGATTCTCGCGATGTATGCGGAATTGTTCCAGAGCGTTATGAGTTGATGGTTTAGAATCTTGTGGGAAAATGCTCATTTCAACTTTAAAATCGCACTGAGTGGAGTATTCTGTTCAGCTTTACATTTACTATCCAACCACGACCGACTTTCTATTAACCTCGGCATTGATCAAGTGATTTTCTTCGTATTTTTGTTGAGCAAACGACAGGTGTTACTATTCTTTAGTAAATACCGAAAACTAAACCACGAATGGGCCAAAATGGCAAGGGCTGCTGGTTTGAAACCATCAGTTATCTCTCAACTTAAACTTGCCTTACCAACATGCCCCATCTTGTACTTACTTATAAAAACTCATAAGTTAGTATCCAGCGATGATCTTGCGTCTAACGATCCATCACTATTTAAGGTTAGACCTATCATTAGCTGCGTAGACGTGCCAACGGACAGGATAACATGGTTTTTAACACTAATATTTAACCAGTTGTTGAAACACATTCCAGCCCATCTTACGAATACCCAGATGTTTCTGGATCGTCTACGTACTGCGCAGCCCAACAGCGCGTACGTGATGGAGTCCTTCGACGTTACCGCCCTTTATACAAACGTGTCGAATGACTCCGCAATGCAAGCCATATTCGAACTCCTTACACAACACGAAGGAGAAATAAACATGTATGGCTTCAGGATAGAGCACCTGATGGCACTCTTAAAAGAATGCTTGAGCTGCTCAATCTTCAGATGGTCTGGAAAGTACTACGCTCAAATAAGAGGGTTGGCGATGGGACAACGACTGGCTCCAAGCCTTGCCATTGCATTGATGTCTAAGGTGGAAGCACCGGTGACTGAACTCGGGCCGCTACTCTACTGTAGGTATGTAGACGACTGCTTTATCCTTTGCTCAACACAAGAGGAAATGGACAAATGCTTCGAATTGTTAAACGCACAGTCAGAGTATATCAAGTTCACCCGAAAAAAGCCGAAAGAAAAATGGCTTCCATTTTTGAACGTACAAATTCACCTATCAGAAAATGGCTACATTACAAAGTGGTACCGAAAGCCAAGTAGTAAAAATATCTTGGTTCATTACCTTTCCTCTCACCCCTCTCACACGAAAAGGGCGCTTATAAGAAACATGTTTCGAACAGCAACCAACGTGTGCACGGGAAGAGAGCAGAGAGAGGAGTCCCGCAACTTGGCACGGCAAATAGCCGTTTCTAATGGCTACGAAACTGTAGCTCAGAATAGGTGTAGAGGAAATCGTAGGNTTCGAATTGTTAAACGCACAGTCAGAGTATATCAAGTTCACCCGAAAAAAGCCGAAAGAAAAATGGCTTCCATTTTTGAACGTACAAATTCACCTATCAGAAAATGGCTACATTACAAAGTGGTACCGAAAGCCAAGTAGTAAAAATATCTTGGTTCATTACCTCTCCTCTCACCCCTCTCACACGAAAAGGGCGCTTATAAGAAACATGTTTCGAACAGCAACCAACGTGTGCACGGGAAGAGAGCAGAGAGAGGAGTCCCGCAACTTGGCACGGCAAATAGCCGTTTCTAATGGCTACGAAACTGTAGCTCAGAATAGGTGTAGAGGAAATCGTAGGCCTCCAAACGACAACTCTAGCGATAGAAGGGTCCCGTTTATCCTACCCTTCATCTCAAATGATATAAGTACAGCTATAAAACGCTGCTTAAGAAGGGCGGGCTTAGAGAATTCGGTGAGCGTAGTTGAAATACCACCGAGTAATCTTAAGCGCCAGCTAGTTCGTAACCGCCTATATGACCGTCTATGTGCAACTCAAAATTGCATAATTTGCCCCAGTGGTAGAGACGGTGATTGCATGAGCTCGGGTATAGTTTATCTGATCTCCTGTAAGACGTGTGGTGACGAATACATTGGCGAAACGGGTAGACCCCTCTGTGTCCGCATGAAAGAACACCTAGCCGGCAAAAATAGACCAAATACCCCGCTAGGCACGCCTAGGACCCAGAGACATAACGGGGACGACTTCGAAGTATGTGTCACGATCCTCGCACGTGAATCAAGAACACAGGCGCGAAAAACTCTCGAGGCACTCTGGATTAATCCCAGAAATCCGAAAATGAACCGCAGGGATGAATGCCTCATTATCACGCGTGATATAGGGCAGTATATAAAACTGCTTTTCTGATGTGAGGGGCACATTATACTTCCACGTGATTTCTGTGCGGTTGGTCTCTACGTGACATACTTAGTGGAAACCTCATAGAAAGCGGTGAGTGTGCAAAGCTGTGTTCAAAGTGATTGAAATCTTGGTTTGGAGTTTCTTTGTTTGGTTATGGAGGCGTCTGGCCGAGTGGATTGCTATCAACTTGACCTTTCCCGGCTCTGAAGAAGGCGAAATCCGCCGAAACGTCAGCTTAATCGTGGACAAAGAATAGTAACACCTCGCGTTTGCTCAACAAAAATACGAAGAAAATTACTGTCCAGCGTTTTTTTTGTAAGAACACACAGCCGTCTGCCAGTTCCGCTAATGAGTTAGTTACGGCACGCTTTACGAGAGGTCAGATAAACCTACCAGAACTCGTACAATCGCCACACGTATCGCTATGGCATACAGTCCAATTCTGCGTTGTGCACAGACGGTCACAAACCGGTTGCTAACTATTAGCTCTTCAGAAATAAATGAGTGCTTTTAACCATATAATTCCAAATGACATAACTTGCTTCTGACAAAACTTTATTAGTCAAAATAAAAGCCATTTGAAGTGGCACATTTTTGCCAACGAGAGACAAATTTATTTCCTCCAGCTGCTTACAATGTTGCAGTTCTGGAAGCGATGATTTCGTTGAAGGCATTCTTTGCGTCATCGTGATTGGTGAAGCATTTCTCGCGCAGAAAATCGTAAAGCTGCTTGAAGATGTGATAGCTGATAGGCGTGAAATCTGATGAATATGGCGGATGAGGCAAAGTTTCGTAGCCCAACTCGTTCATCTTCTGCAGCACTGGTTCCGTGACGTGAGCGAGGCGTTATCGTGGAGAAGGATTGGTCCTTTTCTGTTAACTAATGCCAGTCGTTGTTGTCAAAGTTTACGGTGTATCTAGTCGATTTCTTGGCAATACTTCTTTGTTGTAATAGTTTCGCCCGGATTCAAAAAGCTGTGGTGAATGAGCCCGGGTGTAGACCACTAAGCAGTCGCCATAATTTTTTTTTTTGCTGCAGACTCGACTCTGTGAAGTGCTGCAGAGCCTGGTCGCAATTCAACCATTGAGCTGAACGTCGCCGCCTGTCGTACAGAACCTTCTTCTAGTCGCACGTCACATTTCGATCAAGAAAATGGTCGTTTTTATTGCGCAAAATAATTGCAGACGATACTTAACAACGTCGACTTTTTTGATGATCGCTTAATTCGTGCGGCACCCACTTATCGAGTTTTTTTCTTTCCTATGCGATTCAAGTGAGTCGGAATTGTTTCTGTGCTTACGCCAAACTGTTCTGCAAGCTCTCGAACAGTTGTTCTCATGTCTACTTCCACTAGTGTCTTCAATTCGCCGCCGCTAAGTGTATTGAGACGCCAGCGGCCTTCCTTACCTTCGAGGTCGAAATCACTAGATCGGAATTTCCGGAATCACGTTCGCAGTGTTGATTCTCAGCAGTAACTTCACGCCAAACTTCATTAGTGTTCCAAGCCGTCTCTGCTGCACTACAATCGAGTCTATCTCTACATCTACAATCTACAAATGCACTACAACTCAAAAAAGAAAAACCGACCGAAATTCGTTTTTGACATCTAAAATTACAAAGCTCAAAATTGATAAGAAATTTAAATTTCGCCAAAATATGAAGGAGGTTTAGAAAGAACATGAAATTAGCTTTTTAATGGTATACGTTATTGCAAAGTACAAAGAATATTTTATTGTTGAGACGTACATGAAAGCAATAATTATTTTAGAACGCTCGTTTATTTCCGAACAAAATAATTCTATTAGAGCTGTTCTAACTGGTAACAACAGATAAAGTTCTCCTGTGGCCCTGGAGGGCTTGTCATACTTCCTTCGAAAACAAACTGACAAGAAGCTTTCATCAGAACGTCCAGTAATTACCACTGCTAAACTATAGGTAGTATAAAATACCATGCAAAACCTTCAGAATTTTCCAACCTTCGCGCTTTCAGATTCTTGTCTTTGCTTGGTGCGTGTGGCTTGGTCACAAAGCATTGTGCTGCGTTCCTACACAAGGAACTACGACGATTCGACCACCACCACCGCCACCACCTTTACCACCAGGTCGGTTTTGTGGAATAAATTGTCGTGCAAAACACTTGGAAAATAATTTCTTTAAATTGATAAAAAAATTTATGAGAAAGCAAAATCAATCAGGCAAATGTTATTTTCTTCAATTCTGTCTGGTACCATAAATTTTCTTCTCGTTCATCCAGTGTGTCAAGTTAAGCCAGGTGCAAAATCCGTGATATCTCGCTATTATTCGGTGTCCTTTCTTCTCGTCGTACGTGATATCTTTGGTAGGAATGTAGGAAAAAAACACCGCTGTTCCCTTCTTGGTGGAGAATAAACAGACTAGAGCAAGTAACTAATAATCATTGTTAACCAGATAGAAAAGGGATGAAAATTTAGGATGTTGCCCAGCTTTGGAGCAGACGACGGGATCCGGAACATTCTTAGATGGAGTCATGACGTTCACTTACAACAACGACATGTGCAGAACAACTGTCGTTGCGGTTTGCTCGTAAGCACTTCAACTTTTGAGAATCCCATCCTTCGAAAAGAGGAAAAAGTACCTTTGATGATTAGTATGAGACTTTTGATTCAGCTGCTGTCCCATGAAACATGAGTCGTTCTCAAACAAAGTTCTAGCATTATTTTCTCTTGTTCCTCCTGTAACTTTGAAAATCCACCACGATTTTACTTCGCGCCGAATGAAAATATTCGAACGAATTTAGATATATTGTTGATACTTATTGGCTTAATTGTCTGTAACGGTTTGTTAGTTCTAAGCACTGTGAAAAAGTAAGGGATTAATTTTAAAGAAAAGCCATCCTTTTTAGACAAAGCGATCCACTACTTAATCAGTTTGCTGCAATTGTCGCTAATGGAGAATTCTTTCTGGACATAGCTGCAAATAGTGTTAGTTTCCCAGGAACTTGCAATACGACGAATCAGACATGGTAAGCGATCAAGTCAAAAAGCTTAGGTGACAAAAGCGTAGTTTCTTTATTGCGGAATAAGATCACCATTTTGACATAAAAGTTTAACGATATATATTTATGATTACTAGGAATTGTAGTGACAAATAACTAGCCTAGTGGAAAAATATTTTTACATTCTTAAAATTTATCATTGAATACTGGAAAATATTCTTAAATAAATGACAATAAGTTATACATCGCGCGTAGTAAAGTGGTTTCAGATGCTATTCAACACGGAATTGATCACTAGTTCTATCCCACGCGCTGGGCTAGTCTAACCGCCGTCCAATTCCTAAGAGTAGGCAAATTGGTACCAAAGAGTATGGGAGGGAAAAAATACTGATTTAATAGTGAATTGGTACTGTGGTAGGCCACCACAAATTATTGTGCTCGTTCGAGGAGAATCCAAGGCGCATCCTTCAAGTCGAGTCAAGGCCGAACGCTTTATCCTTCTATGTTTTACGTTATTAAAATGTGCATTGCTTGCCTTACCTTATTTTCAAATACGTCGACCTATAAAAATGATCTTAGACAATTAAAACGAATTTCCCATTCGAGCTTACAACTAAAACTATTCGTAGAGCAGCGGAAACGATCTAGAGGGCTGAAGTAATTGCTGATGGATATACAGTAAAGTTTATGTTAAAGAGCTTTGCAAAGGAGATGATCGGATGTTCTTTGTTCTCACCACTAAATCCGATGCTCTTGAAAGCTTCCCAAGCCGTTCGCTTTCTTTTGCTCATCTCTGGAGTTATGCGGTTGGTCATATACTTTCCATGCTACATAGAGATAATACGGAAAAATTCATTCCCCTAAGAGATAACGGAGCAAAGAAAACCATTTTGTTCCTCGGCTTCTCAGATTTAGTCGAAGCCCATCATTCCACAGGCTTACTCAACGCCAGCTTCCACTATCAAAGGCTTCCACGACCGCTTCTATCTCAATTGTGTAGAAAGCCTTTTTAAATCAATGAAAGTGAGACAGAGTAGTCGTTTGTACTCTCGTAATACTTCAGTAAGTCTTGTTATTAGGTAGATATGGGCCGTCGTATTGAATTCTTTTTAAAGTTCTCCTTGCTCACATTGCTGTTTTTCGTCCACTGTTCTGTCAATCCCGATGATTCGAGTAAAACAGTTGTGGACGTCAGACAGATCAAGCATATTGCGCGATAGTTGCCGATGCCGTCGAGGTCACCCCTATTAAACATTAGCACGGTCTTGCTGGTCTTCCATTGAGAAGGGACCTTACATTCAGACAGGTTACGTGTGAGGAGCCGAGTTAGTGTGTTTATGAGGGCTGGCGGAAGGTTTCTCAGGTGTTCTGGTCTTATCCTGTCCGGACCTGGTGCTGTTCGATTTTTCACCGTCGAAATAGCATGTCGGATTTCAGAGGTGAGAACCGGTGGTACAACATATCCGTCGTCCTTTATTTCGTATGACAGAAGGTGGACGTGGCTGTCGATGTGACCCTAGTAGTATTCATGAATGATTTTCTCCATTGCCTTTCTGGACGCTGTAACTATTCCGCCTGGGTGTCGGAGTGCTGTCGTCTTGTTCTTGTAATTGTCGAAGCTTCGGTGGGCTTTGCGAATGCTTTTCCCAGCCTCTGCAGCTTCGACCATAACTGCTGCTCATCTTTCTTTAAGATCGTCTTTTATCGTTTGTCTGCATTGTTTTGCAAGTTCGGATGTTAGATCGCGGTTGTCTGCAGCATGTGCGATTCCATGCTGGCGTGTTAGCTCAAGTGTTTCCGAAGACAGACTACTCTTTGTGACTTTCGATCTTTCAGCTTTCATAGCGCTAACGCGAAGATGTTGAATGGGCCGATTATGTTCCTCGTCGATGTTATCGACAGCGGTGTCTTCCCAATAGCCGACTAATAAGTTGAATAAGACCCAATTTATAGTGGTTTTGCGACTTCGTTTTTTGAATTCAGCAACTTTTTCTCTTTTCTGTGATAAATGGAATCTTGCACGAAGGAGATGGTGGTTTGGCCCCGCATAGAGTTTTAGAACAACAACGACATAATATAGGCAAAACCTTCGATTTACTATGATGTAGTCTGTTTCGTTATGGCACTCTCCATTGGGAGTCTCCCACTTCCAGCGTCAAGGGCGATGCTTCTGAAATTGCGAGTTACTATGGATGATCTTGGTCGTCATGATAAACTCAGACTTCCGTTCACCCTGTTCGTTCCATTCTGATCTACGGGTCTCAATGTGACGCTCTTCAGACGTCCTTCTTGGTCCAATCATAGCGTTGAAATCTCCAACTTTTTCAGATATAAGCGTTGAAATGGTAAAATTTGATAACTCATTGTCACGTCAAATGCCAGCATTGAGCGGCTGAGTGCTCTAGTACCATGGGCAATATATAATTAACCACATAACTCCAGAATTCAAGTAGCAGAAGAACGTATGGTCTTCAATGTAGAACTTCTCGAAGTCCATATAGAATGCTTCGACTTCCTCTTCGTTATAGTTTGATGTCAGCGCATAAACGACGATAATTGTCGCCTGGTAGTAACCGCGTCTCTCAGGCGGGAATTAGCACAAAAATTCGAAGATGCACAGTGTTTCCTGGAAATCTGCTGCAGAGAAACTTGAAATGCTTACACAGCCAAGTAACTGTGCTCGTTGTTTCCCTGCTTATAAGCAAAAATGGCTCCTCGTCACATAACGTGCAAGTCCGAACATTTATTCCACTTGTTTTGTGTTCTTGTAATAGTGGTTCATTGAGATGAGTAGTTGTTGAAAGTGTTTTTTGGAGCTTGAGGATTCGTTGGCTTCTTTCCTTATGGACATGTTTGTTAGTAGTTGAGGACGGTTTTTTGTGGAATTCAGAGATAGGCGTGCTAGAAAGTTGTTCCTTCTAGGCGTTGCACCGCGTAAATTTAGGGGTAGCTTACGACCTTTCAGCTCGGATTAATGAGCAGTTGCAGCAATTCCTATGTGAGTAACGGATCCTGTCGTTAACTGACCTTCCCATGAGGAATAATAACAGGACGAAACTCCTTTGTTCCATATGTTAAATATAAACTCGTAGGCTTTTGAACGTTTCCCTATAGTGCACGGAGACGTATCAGCCTTCTATCATTGCCCCATTCCCAGGTTTCATTAGAGGAGATATAATTTTCATATAATTTTCAGGGATATGCGCTAATACTGAAACAGCATAGCCACAAACATCTATCTGTACTCTGTAATTAAAGCTTGCTAGAACTGATGCGGCTAAAGATCTTTAACTTTTCGTTAAAGCGTTTAATTTCGTTTAATTAAAGAGAGGAATGGTATCGTATCGTTCTTCGCACTATCTCTATGTACCATGGGCAATATATAATTAACCACATAACTCCAGAGATGAGCAGAAGGAAGCGAACGGCTTGGGAAGCTTTCGAGGGCATCGAGAATTTAGTGGGAAGAACAAAGAACATCCGACTCCGTGCTCACCTTTTCGACTCAACGATACTGCCTGCGTTAACGTATGCGTCAGAAACTTGGTCGCTGCGTAAACAAGGTGAAAAACTGCTCAACATTATTGAACGCGCAGTCGACAGGGCTATGCTAAGGGTGCCTCATGTTACGCAAGTAAGCGAAGAGATCCGAAGCTCCGAGCTGAGTCAACGATCAAAAATAAAATATGCCGTTCTGTACGCCAAACAGTCAAAGACAAGGTGGGCCGGACATGTAATGCTTATGAACGACAACTGATGGATAAGAGCCGTTAGTGACGGCATTACCGGGATGTTAAACGCATTGCAGAAAGATCACCGATCCGATGGTCAGAGTTTTTCACGAAAAGCATAGAAGAAAAATACGGTGCTCAATGAGTCCCTAGTGCGAGCAGAACCCACTGGGCTACTCTTGCGCGCGACAAGGAAAAATGGAAGATATACTGGCATCAGCTCGATTCACTCTTCACGTTGCCACCACCACAGGAAGTCGCCGCACTTGTGGATCAGAGGAAGATTTGCCACCATGCGATTAGTTTGATACCAGGACGGTCGTGGGTCCTGGTATTTCAAATCCTCGTCCCGGATCTCGGGAAACCGACGGCAGTGACTTGAAAAGACCCTATCGAATAAAATTTTAAAATATGCACAAAGTAAATCCATTCGTTTTTGTTTCAATGTCGTAGGACGACATCAGAAGATGCTATCAGTAACTATTTTTGAAAGCACCAGAAATGCCGACGGTATCACCAAATGTCATCTTCCTTTGTTTATCTCAAAGCTCATATACTAGTGAGTGGTAAGGGCTTCGTGATCGAAAGTCTTTTGCATCGACCTTGTCAATGGTCTCGTGTAATCAGCTCGTCATTTAAAACAAAATGTTCTTTTAGTGTGATAAAAGTAAATCGGTTCTGTTATAAGGAAAAGAAGTTAACTTTCGGCAACTGCAGTTGTTCCAGAATCTCCTTACTTCATGTTGTTCGCAAGTATTGCGTTATTTCAGTGATGTGATTACAAATCGGACTTACCGTAGAAATATGAGGCAAAGCTACTCGCTAGCAAATTTTTCGAGTTGTTAAGCGATTGAGAGATAAAAAAACAGTGGTCGATGTTCAATCGCAATGTAGGAAGTCCATTGAGTTACTCTAGCAGTGTGTGACAGTGACAAATGTGGAAATGCTGCAGTCCTGTGCTTAGCATTTTCAATGATCAACACAATTGCAAGCAGTGTTTAATGCACTTGACTGCTTTAAATTGTGAGAGATAACTATGAGGTTTTTGAGTTCTCCGTTTTTCGTTCTTCACTCCCAAATTGATACTTCTCTTCGCTCTTCTTTCACTTCAACGTGGTCTATTGCTTCGGCAAAGGGAGTAAAATTGGTCCTAGTCTATTGAGATTCTGAAAATAGCCGGCGGATTCAAACTTTACTCTTTTACGAAAGAAGTCGGATGTATTGTTCGGTTAGAATAATTTTGAGGAAGAATGGTTTTTGGAAAGATATAACTTTTGCTAATTTTATATCAGTGTTTTTAGGTAGCGATAATCATCAACTTTACTCATATTGTCTATACTCATTCCTGACTTATTCACCAATTCATTTTAAATTCAGTTATTTTTTGTCCTATTAGCCCTGATGAACGGCGATGGGATTGCCACCACGTCTCGTCATGATTTGGGTTTCACAACGGGAAAGTAAGATACCAATCTTATCCGTTTTACTTACTGCCTATTGTTTTTAATGGCAGGGTATTTTACGAAATATAATTTCTAACGGTGCTGAGATATTTGCAAAACTCCGGACAGCAGGTGTCTGCGATGGGGAACGAACGCGCTATTATCGAAGACGAAACGAAGAAGCCGCATGGTGTGGTGGTGAACGCGTTACTCCCCGAAAAGAACAATAGCGCGTTCGTTCTCCACCGCAGACACCTGCGGTCCGGAGTTTTGCAAATATCTCAAATAATGCAGATACTAATGTTTTCTGATCCGCAACTCTTGCCTCGGAACCCGAATCCCTGCTTCCCTCTTAAGTTAATGTTGCGATAGAAAGTGAAATGAAAGGCGAGGTCCAGGACCCTACAATATTACAGCCGATTTCTTTCGAGGTGGAAAACACAATCTAGATGTTCTTCGGAAAACTCGTGTAACGCGCGATCAAAAGAGGAACCGAGAGGATTCTCAAAGGTCACGTCCGATGTGCTTGTTGAGTGGACTCACCATGCTCTTCGCTATTACTAACTTATTGTTCATAAGAGAGCTTTGAATGAAAAAGATCCACGTGAGCAAAAGAGGTTCTGGCAGGAATTCCGCCACATGAACTACATCCAAGCCAAGTCCCGAGTTATAGAAATCCGTCGGGAGTTCGATATTGTCCAAACTTTGTCGTCTACTAAAAATTGTTTGGCTCATCGATACAAGTGCAAGCCTTTCAGCGGTCGTCGACCAAAGCGTAGAGCTGTCTTATGCAGGAACTTTAGCTAGTCGCTCTCGTAACAGCAGCACAAATATACTGATTTCCAAAGGTCCCCTACCATTCCAATAAGGGAAGGGATTCGGCAAGTTGACACTAGTTCTGCAAAGCCTTTGACACCCTCATTGCAGTAGCTAATGAAATCATTGGATTGGGACAAGAAGTGCAAACGCGCGTGAATGGTAAGTTTTTATTAAATATTATTTTTGCTAACGACATTGTTATCTTTTCGACAGATAGTAGTGAAGATAAGAAAATTCTCAGCAAGCTCAACGATGCGGTAGAGAATCAAACTGCGCATAGAAGCCAGTTCATGAGGAACTCATTGTGTGAAACTGAAAATAGAGCCGTATGTTTTCCCCAGAAAAGTCGATCGTCGGTTCGAAGTCCAACTGAGATTCAAAGCTCTGCTCATATCACAGCATCCTTGTGTTTTCATTCCACATAGTATTCTATCGTGAAAATGATAAGGTACAAATGAAACGCTAAAAAGTAGATTACTCGGTAGGTTGGTCAAATCCCTAGGTAAGCAGCAACATGCATTCAACTTCAGTAATGATCGTTGAGACTAAAGGAAATTTAACCTAAAAGATGACCTATGAGCTTACCAATGTTTCAGTTCAGTGTTTTCTATCCTCACAGACAAGTACGGCAGCATTTTTTCGACTCTTGATCTTAATTAACTCAGGTGATGCGGTCAAACTAACGGGGGATGTTAATCACAAGGCACCTCCAATCACTATGCTACAGGCATCTTTCTGTTATATACAACATTATTCACACCTTTTTTTGTTATGTAGAAAATCAACCGTTAGGGATGTTTTTGCCATACGCTTAGTGAAGCAGTTATGTCCATCTAGTAAGAAATGCTCGTTTAGGGATGAGAAATTTCTGTTTCAGGTTAATGGGAGAACCTCCGCTTGCCATTAATACGATCGAGTGTCGTCTATCGAATCCTCCTTAAAATCATAGTTTATTCAATTTTTATACATAGCATTCTTCGCCATAGTTCTCGTTCTGCCTTCCTTTCAAGCCAAATGGCGCACTGTACCAGGTCTCTTTATAGTTTTGTTTTGCCTATGTTTTAGGCTCGATAGAACAGAGAAGTGTAGACGTGATGTAAATAGTAGTCAAACTCTGTTTACGTTCCTCCACCTTCACATTTTTTTCATCCCACCTTGTTACTCCATTTACTTAATGTTCATAAGATCATACGAATAAATACAGCTCTGTAGTATATTTCTACATTAACGTCCTATACACTTTCAAAAGCACTGTTTGATAAAGGCTCGCGACTTCTATGGTAGCCAATCACCGAGCGAACGAATAAACCCAGTCAACGGTGTCTTTTTGTACAAAACGGATTCAGATCTGCTGCCGACATTCAATATGATCTACATATTCAGAGGCAACGCTTCCTGGAGCAGTCGGTATTTAACACAGAGCACATCATTACTTATCACTTTAGGCAACATGTAAAGATCGCTATCCGCATATGAAATCAATTGTGCACCCTAGGCGTCGACAAATCGACCAATAAACATTATCTAATAGAAAATAATATCCTCTATAGTAACTTTATTCTACGTATCTTCTGATAGTGATTGATGTCTAGCCAGATGTGACCCAAAGAATTAGCTGCAACAACGACAACAATGATAGCGGCTGTAAGGTTAGAGATAAACTTTCTATCGCCCTAGTGATTAGGGGTTTTGAGAACGCCGTCCGAAAATATGCGGAATTTTATGTCAACTCCATCGTTAGAGTGCTGCCGTCTAAAAGAACGTTTTAGGGAAAGGAGATAGTGGTAGTGCCGCCGCCTCTTGACTTTTATCTCTATTTGATGTTTCCTGTTTGGCCTGACGGCGGAGTCGATCTTGAAGCTCATAAAGGTTGCATGCTATTCTATGCAAGTTCGTTTTAGAAATGGGCTATGATGGTGCAAAGCTTGGGCCTAATTCTAATAGGGAACGCGCACTGTCGGGTATTGTTATGCCCCCAATAACGGTGACCTTGTACTTTCTTGGTGCATTATCAACCCTATTTTGGCTATTATCGGAAGAATTTTCTATGAAAGTAAATGTATGCTGTTTAACAGCGTTGCGATTGCTGAACAAGAAAGCGACGCATTCATATTCCAATGCCGAGGTTAATAGAAAGTCGACCCTGGGGAACTGCTAAACTGCTACAAGGTGTACCAGCAAAGTACTTTCGACTTGTGAAGGAAGCATTGTCACTGAGACAAAAGATTGTAACTCCCAAGTCCGACCTTCTATTAACCTCAGCATTAATTGAATATATCTTTCTACTTCTGTTCAGCTCTGAGTGCACTAATAGTGGGCTCTGAGGAAGGCGAAATCCGCTGAAACGTCAGCTTGTGCGTAAATAAAGAAGTAAAATAGCACCTCGTGTTTGCTGACCAGAAGTAGAAAGATATATACAAAAAATTGTCTTAGATAGACAGCAAATCAATTTTCTCCTCCGCTGTTTTCAACATCGAGTCCTGCCGAAGTTTATGAAACAAAAGCGACTTAACGAGATATACGGTCAACCAGAGGACAGCCAACAAGTACGAGGCATCGAAATGGAACTACTTCAAACTGCACTGCGAAGCAAGCAGAACGAGATGTTTGCCAGAATGAAGAAATGTGCGACGAAAGAACATTTTTGTGCTTTGTATTTAGAGGATCACCTTTGGACGAGAATAGTTGGTGGGTAAATATTGATATGCGATTTTATTAGGTCTAATGCCAAAATAGCCCTACAACGAAAATTCGAAAATTTTTTGGGTAATTCACATGTCTGAGTTTTAAGAAACAACCTCAAACAAATTCTTTACGCTTCTGATAATAGACAAAATAATGTTTTAACGTTTTGTTTTCTGCCTTCTATAATTTTCATGGCAGGTTACTAAGCGAAATACAACCACAATGTTGCT
>UYYA01005554.1:0-17199 GCA_900624975.1 Angiostrongylus costaricensis | reverse complement strand
TTGTCATTATATATCCACCATCAGCATCGTGTATAAAAGGGCATCACTGAGTGAAGATGCCTCATTCGAGAAGATGGCTCGCTGAGGAAGATCTGGCTCGACAGGAAGGCGAAGACGCAACGTCGAGGCGAACAACAAGCATGGACCATCGACTCGGATCACCGGCTCTGAGGAAGACGAAGACGTCGAAACGTTAGCCGAAAATAAATATATTTATCAACCTCGTGTAAGCTCATCAAGAAAGAATACATATTGAAGAGAGGAATGTTCAATCAATAACATGATCGTCTAGTGCTCCATATGTTTTCGCCTCTGTCTACTCTTGAATTGGTGGAAACCAAATGCATCTTCGTCACAACTCCTGTGGCGGCTTCCGTAGTGCAGTGGGCAGCGCGTCAGCCTAATAAACTAAAGACCTTGGTTTCGTGCCTCACCTGGAACAAGCGTATAATACCCTCAAACGTAGGCTAGACGAAGAGAGGAATGTTCAATCAATAACATGACCGTCTAGTGCTCCATATATTTTTGCCTCTATCAACTCTTGAATTAGTGGAAACCAAATGAATCTTCGAAACAACTCCTTTAGCGGCTTCCGCAGCGCAGTGGGCAGCGTGTCAGCCTAATAAACTAAAGACCTTGGGTTCGTGCCTCACCTGGAACAAGCGTATCATACAATCAAACGTAGGCTAGACGAAGAGAGGAATGTCCAATGAATAACATGACCGTCTAGTGCTCCATATATTTTTGCCTCTATCTACTCTTGAATTAGTGGAAACCAAATGCATCTTCGAAAGAACTCCTATAGCGGGTTCCGTAGGGCAGTCGGCAGCGCGTCAGCCTAATACTCTAAAGACCTTTTGTTGGTGCCTCACCTGGAACAAGCGTATCATACAATCAAACGTAGGCTAGACGAAGAGAGGAATGTTCAATCAATAACATGACCGTCTAGTGCTCCATATATTTTCGCCTCTGTCTACTCTTGAATTGGTGGAAACCAAATGCATCTTCGTCACAACAAACATGATGAATGAACCTTCCTCTCCTCGTCGCGACGAGGTCTGAGGGTATAAAACGCTTGCTCCCGGTGAGGCTCGAACTCACGACCTTCAGATTATGAGACTGACGCGCTACCGACTGCGCTACGGAAGCCGCCAAAGGTGTTGTTCTGAAGCTGCTTTGGTGTCTGGAAATTCAAGACTAGACGGAAAGAAAATTGTATAGAGCAGTAGACATGAACGACTGGGAAAGACTCTCCCTCTGCACGTTACGACGAAGTTCGAGGGTACAAAACGCTTGTTATGAGACTGACGCGCTGCCGACTGCGCTACGGAAGCCGCAAATGGTGTTGCTCTGAAGTTGCATATGGTTTCTAGAAATTCAAGACTAGACAGAAACGAAAATATATGGAGCAGTAGACATTGATGAAGGGAAACGACCTTCCTCACCTCGCTACGCCGAAGTTTGAGGGTGCAAAACGCTTGCTACCGGTGAGGCTCGAACTCACGACCTTCAGATTATGAGACTGACGCGCTACCGACTGCGCTACGAAATTCGCAAAAGGTGCTGTTCTGAAGTTGCATATGGTTTCTAGAAATTCAAGACTAGACAGNGCCTCTGTCTACTCTTGAATTGGTGGAAACCAAATGCATCTTCGTCACAACTCCTGTGGCGGCTTCCGTAGTGCAGTGGGCAGCGCGTCAGCCTAATAAACTAAAGACCTTGGTTTCGTGCCTCACCTGGAACAAGCGTATCATACCCTCAAACGTAGGCTAGACGAAGAGAGGAATGTTCAATCAATAACATGATCGTCTAGTGCTCCATATATTTTCGCCTCTATCTACTCTTGAATTAGTGGAAACCAAATGCATCTTCGTCACAACTCCTGTGGCGGCTTCCGTAGTGCAGTGGGCAGCGCGTCAGCCTAATAAACTAAAGACCTTGGTTTCGTGCCTCACCTGGAACAAGCGTATCATACCCTCAAACGTAGGCTAGACGAAGAGAGGAAGGTTCATTAAATAACGTGATCGTCTAGTGCTCCATATATTTTCGCCTCTGTCTACTCTTGAATTGGTGGAAACCAAATGCCTCTTCGTAACAACTCCTGTGGCGGCTTCCGTAGTGCAGTAGGCAGCGGGTCAGCCTAATAATCTGAAGACGTTGGGTTCGTGCCTCACCGGGAACAAACGTATCATACACTCAAACGTCGGCTAGACGAAGAGAGGAATGTTCAATCAATAACATGATCGTCTAGTGCTCCATATATTTTTGCCTCTGTCTACTCTTGAATTGGTGGAAACCAAATGCATCTTCGAAACAACTCCTGTGGCGGCTTCCGTTACCCGCTGAGCTACTCTTGCACACGACAGAGAGTAATGGAAGATCTACTGGCGCCCGCTCTAGTCACTCGGCGATCAACAGGACTCCAAGTGATACATGTGAATTTGTCATGAATTGGCACAAAGCGACGATAACTTCAAAACAATCGCTGTGGGCTTCCGTACCGCAGTCTGTAGCGCGTCGTTCTCATAAGTCGTGAGTTCTAGACTCACAGAGAGCAACCGATTTATACCGTCACACCTCGGCCAGCCGAGGGAGTGAGGTTCTTTCGATAACATAGTTGCCTACTCCTCCACTTAGTTTTGTTTCTCTTTGCTCATGAATTGGGGCAATTGAAACGCAGCTTCAAAACAAACCGTGTGTGGCTTCTGTAGCGCTGTTGGTAGTCTCACAACTTGAAGGTGCTCTGTTCGAACCTCATCTTGCGCAAGCGCTTTATACATTTAAACCTCGTCCAGGCGAGGAGAGGAAGGTTTTTTCCATGTCATACTTGTCTACTGCTCCTCATATTTTTGCCTCCATCTTCTCATCATTTAGTGCTAGCCAAGCAAAATTTCGAAACAGTTTTGAAACAATCGCCTGCTGTAGAATGGTAGGGAACTGAACGCGTAGTGATTTCTTCATTTCCTGCCGAAGCTTTGATCGCCCAAAACTTCTTTGATAATTGTAACTTTTCTTACGGTTGCTCCAAAGAAGAACTTCTCTGCGAATGTCTGCAAATGTTTTTTGAATGACCGTAAATTTCTGATAATTTTCTATTGCCTTTGGTTCTTCTCTTAAACGATGCTGAATGTAGTGAGTCAGTCATTTATGTGGCGAGACACACCTTTATGTTAGTGAGATGTCTAGGGATCGATCCTTACAGGACGAACCGCTTCGCCTTGTTTCAAACGAAAAAGGAGCTGTTTGGAACAGCATTTGCATATTTACTCGTTCTCTTTCGAATATATTTTATTTTTTTTCTATTTCTATATTTCTAAGCAGGCCTAAATGTCATGCATTCCCAACAACTTTTCTTAGTGAAACCAGCCGGCTTTCGCCTTTAAAATGAAGCAGACGTTGCGGTTTTGCAGCTTCTACCAGCATACCAAAGCTGTCAGATCCTTTCTTTCTTCAGTACTAAAGAAATTTCATAGAGCAGGCTTATAAAGTGGAGCTTGGTTGGAATGTCTTTTTGGATAACAGACGATGTCAAAAGTGTTCCCTGGGTGCTGACGAAGTCTCTAACTTGCTATGCGTTACTTCTAAAGTCTTACTACTTTTCGATCCTAGCGAAAACCTGCTAAGCCTTCATTTACTTCGTTTACTTTCGCAAAGCTCGAGAGATTCTTCCTTTGCACACTTCTCATCACCATTTGCAGTACTGTTCAGGTAAAATCGAAAACTTGTTAATGATGTTAGTAAATCGGGAACTTTAAACTGATAGCATCTTTAAATTTTATGATTGATTGAATGTTCACATCTGCGCAGTCGAGCACATTGCCATCAATCTATTGGAGAACGCCTTCATATGGCGCGTTTCCTCCACGAACCTCTCACATCAGACAGTGGATGAATGCTTTTAACTGAAAATTTATCGGCATAAAACAACTTATTCCCTGGTTTATGTATAAAAATATCTACATATTTATCATTTATTTACTTTATATGACCCTTCTTCTCGTCTACTGTGATGATTCCAGCACTTCCCACATTCGATGCGTTTCCTCGCACCCACTATCCGAGACCATCTTCCAACTTTTACGTATGGTTTCGGCTGCTACTTAAGGATTTTTATTTCATTTTGAACGTCGTAGAATGCCGATCGTTTTAATTCTCTCTGGAGTACTGAGATAGCAGGGCTATAATGTTAGAATAAAGCACTCGGTGTTGATCAATCTCTTAGGGATTCTCCATGCATGTGAATTCATTGAAGACCTTAGAAGTGGATCTGACCAATACACTGACGTGCGGTAGCTTATCGCTTAGTTGAGCCGATGTTTTTATTATCACAGAGAACTCTGCCACTAATTTACCGACCTCCGAGCTATAGGACGCTTCGTTTGACTTGAGCACGTGATCGAACCCAACGACCACGTGTGCAGTACAGGTCATCGCTTGCCATCGCGAGCAACATGTCTTTGAATTTCCAGTAGTTGTTTTATTTATTACAACACTCTATATCATAATGTGCAGAGCCCAACACTTTCTGCATCCGACTCGTTTTTGCGCATCCATAACCCATCTTCGAACTTCTTTCTTTCGCGTGAATTCGGCTGCTGCTTGAGAATTTTTCCCGTGTTCCTTGGGATTTTCTGTAAATTCTGGTCGAAATGAATGTTTTTGTAATCCAGAGATGGCGGTGCCAGGTGAATCCCACATCGTTTAGATGGAGTGGACTTGTTCCAAACAAGTCTGCCACCACTTTTCTAACCTTGGAGGTATAAGTGAGACGGTGGGCACGAAGCAAGGTCAAATCGTCGCTTGGGTGTGTTGTTCAGCTCGTCTCATCATCTCCAGCACGATTCCTGTCATGTGGTAAGTATGTCATTAGAAATCGAAACCGATTTCTATCACTTAAAAATAAAGCGTTGTTAATCTATACTCAAATGCTTTTTACATTTTTTTAATCTATAAGGCCTATCTATCTCTGCACGAGGCTACACTACTCGTGAAGAAAAAGATAAGGAGAGAAAGAAGAATGAGTCTCATCATCTCAAGCACGAAGAATGAGTTCGAATAGTGGATGCGATGGTATGGAGCAGTTTTCGTGACCCGAATAGATTAATGATGTCTATCAATCCAATGTAGAGACGACTTGATAAAGAACGTTGGTTGTGAAACGTTTCTAAGACTTGACTGAAACGCAGCAAAAGCCTTTATAAAACCATGGTGAACCACAACACTGCAAATTTATTACCTAAAGGAGAAAGTTGTCTCTTTAACTCTAATGTGGGAACAAAAATCGATCATTCCTCTGCCTGAAGTTACGAGCTAGCCTGTGATGACGCCCCTAGTTCGTCTCTATAGGCAATCACAGGCCATTGTTGATTGCGCGGCAATCCTCAAGCCTCCAATAGACTCCCGGGTCGTACTAGCAAGCACACAACGGCTTTTCTGTATTGGGTAGAAATTTTCGCTGATTACTAAAGCGTTCGCAGATCGTCATCTCAGGTAGCCAATAGCTCCTGTGCATTGTAAGGATGTTAGTTAATGTACCCATGATTTTCGAGGCCGTCATTAGAAGCAGTCACCGCCATTTGTTGATTAAGGTAGGTTTACTAAAGCACCCAAGGTGTCTCCAGGTAGTTATTATTGGTACTTGCCCACTCATCTGGATCGCATAAACATTTCCCACACCTTGATGATTCCTGATATAAGTTCGCGTATGACTCGACTTCGTGTAGAAACGGTCGAGCTTAATTTAACTTAGGCGACTCAACGCCGCACAGACAAGGAGCAAGATGCAGGATCACCCTGTCACCAAGTTGAGTCATTTAGCTAGTGATTGAATTTACAACATAAACAGCTGTTGTCATGAAGGTAACAGTGATAACGTCAATGAGAAGACATCTACCAAACTTTGCACGACTGGACTTAAACACCAATCGTTTAGCGCTCGAGAAGTTCGACTCTGTTAGAAAAGACATTTTTCTGACAAGAACGGAACAAATGTTAACGTTGCACTCAAATCAGAAATGCTGAAGTAAAAAAAAGAGGCGCAAATGAGATCGGTATGGAAAATGTGGACTTCCATCTAATATTACATAATAAGAAATAACTTAAAGAAGCCACTAAATTTTCTTTGTCAAGAGAAGGGTTTCATTGACCGAAAGTGAGATTCGACCACGTAGGCACGAGTAGTGCAGCCATTGTATTTATTATATTCTATTCTATTTAATCTATAAGCGCAAATGATCAAGTTCTTTATTCATATCCTCCCGCTATTGATGAAAATGAAGGTTCTCGTTATAGCAATACCAATGCTAGCACCTCAAAATCAGCAACGGTTCCAGTTCATTGAATGGCTCGGTTCCAGCTCATTCCATGGCTCGTACGAAAATGAGAAAAACTGAGTAGACGCATGAGTCTTCTTTACATCAGCTGAGGCGTTTAGTTTTTGATGAACAGATGCTGTTAATCGACGCGTTTGTAGCCGGTGAAACATCACTCAAGTTCTGTTTACGGATACTTATAGTAAACAGTTTAAACAATCAACCTTGTTGCAATTATGTTTTTTAGAAGTTCGTCACCTTTATCGCTAGTAGTCTGTTAAGTCGTCATGTAACTCCATTTGACACCAGTAAAATCTTAACTCAACCTTCTTGCTTACTAGGGCCTCTCGGCGAGCGTCGCTCATTCAGCGGCACAGAAAACCTTGTATTTCTAGTATGATGTTTTTTAGTTATTTCTTACACCCCAGAAAATGTGGATAGCCTTTGGGGCTGTGCTGCGATAAACGATTATTTCTAGATGAGCTACGGGATGGAAATATCCTCCACTACAGATTGGATAACGCTGAAATGTAATGAATCATCTGTCCATCAGTTATGTACCTCCCTTGAATGAAATGGTTTTCTTCCTTGCTCATTTTAATTTGTTCAGTTGGTCGAAAGGTTTATCTCTTAATTTTTTCTTTTATTCCTTTTCAAAATTTATTCTTAAGCTTACGTCTTGATTACGCTCTTGCTAAACAGTTTCTCCGTTCTATGACTGCATAGGTCGTTACGGAAAGTTTCTACAGCGAGAACGGCAGACACTCTGCCCAGTACAAACGAATGTCTGTCCCATACAACGCAGACTGATATATTGTTAGGTCACGACGAGTCACTGTAGATGGGGAAGAGGGAGAAGTAGCGGAGCAATCAGTGAGCCCCCCGCCTTTCCCTCGCCCTCCCAAGCGGCAGCCGAAACAACGCGAAATGTTGGAAGACTTTTGTGGATCATGAATCCCAGGAGAACGATTTGAACGCAAGAAGTGCCGAAACCCGTAGAGTTGATGTGACTGCTGGTCATATAATAATAAAAACAAGAACAAACATTACCTAGTTATAATCACAATTTTGACTTATTATTTACTGCCTACTATTTTTAACGGCCCGGGTATCAACGGCATTTTAACGGCATCACCTGTATCACCGGTAGTCCCGTTGATCGTCGAGTGACTAGAGCGGGCGCCAGTAGATTTTCCATTTTTCCTTGTCGTGCGTGCAAGAGTAGCCCACTGGGTTTTCCTCGCTCTAAGACTCGTCGAGCATCATATCTTTTTTCAAGGCTCTCTGTCAAGAACTCTGACCATCGGACCAGTGGTCTTCCTGCAGTACGTTTGACATCCCGAGGAACCCAGTCACTAACGGCTCCTGTCTATCGGTTGTCATTCAAACGCATTACGTGTCCGACCCACCTTATCTTCGTCTGTTTGACGTACAGAGCGGCATCTCTGATTTTTAATGGTTGACGCAGATCGGAGCTATGGATCCCATTCCTTACTTGTGTGGAACGGGATACTCCTATCATCGTCCTTTCGACTGCGCTTTCGATAACGCTGAGTGACCTTTCATCCTGCTTACGCAGCAACCAGGTTTCTGACGCAAACGTTAGGGCAGAAAGTACCGTTGAGCCGAAAAGGTGGGCACGGAGCCGGGTGTTTTTTATTCTCCTCACTACATTCTCGATGCTCTTGAAAGCTCCCCAGCCCGCTCGTTTTCTTCCGCTCAGCTCTGCAGCTAGGCCGTTCTTCATATTGACTTTCCGACCTAGATGGATATAACTAGAGCATTCGGAGATATTCGTTCCCTTGAGCGTGAATGGGGCATGCGAAACCAATCCGTTCTTCATGAACATCGTCCTTGTGAGATTTAGTCGAAGACCAATCTTTCCACAGGTTTTATCAAAGCCATCAAGCATAAGTTCCACCTGGCTAATGCTTGGTATTATAAGGACGATGCCATCAGCAAAGCGAAGATGGTGTAAATGCCGACCGTCGATTTTCACTCCCATATTATCCTATTCCAATGTTCGCATGGCGTCCTGGAAGACGGCGGTAAATAATTTTAGCGAGATGGTATCGCCTAGCCTAACTCCTCTTTTGAAATTAATGTTAATATCGTTGTAGAATGGTGATATCTTGGTTGTGAAATTTTTGTACAGTTCACGACGAATCTTTATGTACTGAGTAGAGTCTCCTTGACTAACAAGGGGTTCCAAGACTGCTTCTAACTCAACTGAATCAAAGGCCTTTTGTAAATCGATGAAAGTGAGACAGAGCGGTCTTTTGTACTCTCGCGATGCTTCAATGAGCCTTGTTACCGTGTGGATGTGGTCCGTCCTACTAAATCCTTTTCGAAACCCTGCTTGCTCACATGTCCGTGCTTTGTCCAGTGTTCTGTCAATCCTGTTTAGGATGACTCGAGTGGAATGGTTATAGACGACAGACGGTAAGCAGATTGGACGATGGTTGCCGATATCGTGCAGGTCATCCTTCTTGAACAATAACACTGTCTTGTTGGTCTTCCACTGAGTAGGGACTTTGCATTCAGGCACGTAACGTGTGAAGAGCTGAGCCAGCGTGTCTACGGGGATTGGCGGAAGGTTTTTCAGGTGTTCTCGTCTTATCCTGCCCGAACCTGGTGCTGTTCGATTTTTCACCCACGAAATGGCATGTCGGATTTCGAAAGGAAGAACCGGTGGTACAACATATCCATCCTCCTTTATTTAATATGATGGAATGTGGATGTGGCTATCGAATAGATCTGAGTAGCATTCGTTAATGATTTTCTCGATTGCCTTTCTGGGCGTCGGAGTGCAATCATTTTGGTCTTGTAGATGGCGAAGCCTCTGTGGGCTTTGCGAATGCTTTTCCCAGGCTCTGCAGCTTCGGCCATTACTGCTGCTGTTCTCTTTTTAGGATTTCCTTCTATTCCCTCTCTGCACTGTTTTGCAAGTTCGGACGTTAGTACGCGGTTGCGTGCAGCTCGTGCGATTCCACGCTGGCGTATCAGCTCGAGTGTTTCTGGAGACAGACGTCTCTTGGTGACTTTCGATCTCTGAGCTTTCATAGCGCTAGCGTGAAGATGTTGAATGAGCCGATCGTATTCTTCGTCGATGCTATCGATAACGGCATCTTCCCAACAGCCAGCTAATGAATTGAATAAATCCCAGTTTACTGTGGTTCTGGGACTTCGGTGTTGGAATCTAGCGGCTTTTTCTCCTTTCCGCGAGGAATAGAATCTTGCGCGAAGGAGACGATGGTCCGGTCCCGTGTAGAATTTTGGAACAACAGCGGCATCGGTTAGGCAAAAAATTCGATTTACTTTGATGTGGTCTATTTCGTTATGGTACTCTCCATTGGGAGATTCCCACGTCCAGCGCTGAGGGTGAGGCTTCTGGAATTGCGAGTTACTATGGATTGTCTTGGTCGCCATGATAAACTCAGACAACTGCGCACCTTGTTCGTTCCATTCTAATTCGTGGATTCAAATGTGACGTTCTTCAGACGTTCTCCTTGGTCCAATCTTGGCGTTGAAATCTCCAATGATAACCTTGAAGAATGTGTGGTCTTCTCTGTAGAACTTTTTCAAGTCCATATTAGAACGCTTCGACTTCTTCTTCGTCATAGTTTGATGTCGGCGCGTAAACAGCAAAGGTTGTCATAGCCGGAATTCGTCCACCTCTTTTTAATCGCAATCGTCCGGTTCGGGTTGTAAGTTGTTCGAATGAATCGATGTTCATGGACAAACTCGTGTGGACAACAACGCAGACGCCGCCGACTCCTCTACTGTCGCACGTTCCGAGAAACACATCTTCTCCGGTGTCATAGACGGCGTTGAAAGGCTGGCGTCTTCTTGTCTCGGCCAGGCCGATGGCGTCATAACTAATCCTTCTTCTTTGCATGAGCAAATCTTCTATCGAGGACTCGGATGCAAGTGTATGTGCATTGTAGGTACAGATCGTCACCATTGTTCTTTGAAATCCAGACAGCTTCCATTGGCTCTGGGATTTCAGCAGCCTCTCCGTACTCGTCCTCTCCCAACGATGCGAAATTGGGTGCTCTTTCGGAGTTGTCAGGGGAATGAGGCTCGTTTTTTTTTGTGTTTAGCATTTTCGATGCCCACGTATAGCCTGCTGGGCTCTGAACGTGTTGGCTGGGTATAATTACGGGTAGCTTACCGGGCTCTCTCAGAGTGGATATGGAGCTTAGTTGTTGGCGGCGACACCTAACTGTCTCCCATATACTTCTTAGTCACTTGGTTGCAGGGTTTTGGCCGATTTAACTCGTAGAATACAATCCGCATAGGCATAAACGCACCCACACACGTATGCATGAATACGCCTAGCAAATACAGAAAGTATGTACCAAATCAGCTCAGCAGAAGCACGGAGTCCGTCCTCTGGATCCACCTGCGTTTCAATGAAACAAAGGCCGTTTTTGGTCCACAATTAACCTCCTATCCATCACCAGGGGATGCACCACCTAGCCTCGCTAGTAACCGGCTCGAGATCCCTCATATGAGAAAGATTCGTGGCAAGGTATGTTGCGAAAACTTCAATGATGTCGAGATATTTGCAAAACTCCGGAACGCAGGTGTATGCGGTGGGGAACAAACGCGCTATTGTCCTTTCTGGTGAGTAACGAATTTTTTCGAAAAAGAAAGGGGACCTTTCCCAGATCAATTCCGTTAACGGGTGATTGCTGATGGCAAAGGATCGATTGAGCTAGCTGAAAGACATTCGAAAAGAGGGACCTGCATGGTGTGGTGGTGAACGCGTTACTCCCCGGAAAGGACAATAGCGCGCTCGTTCCTCACCGCATACACCTGCGTTCCGGAGTTTTGCAAATATCTCAGCATCATTGAAATCACCTAGTTATTTATTGCAGATTTTATCTGTTCACTTTTTAAGCCACTTGCATTAAAAACGTGACCTCAAACAACAGCGCAAAGTGGGAAACGTCTTTGAAAGCAACGTGAGAGTTAATAGATTCATTTATGTGCTTCAATTCAGCATTTCATATGTGATCCGGCCCTACACGCTACGATATAGTCATCTTTTAAATATCTTTTTACATTGACCAACCAAAACGATTAGTGGCAACTCGCTATCATCAGATGCACAGTGACAGGTGGAGTGTCCAAAAACGTATCTCCTTGACATATGTGTCTTCGTAGGCACCGCATAGAGTCGAATGTAGTGGAGTGGAGCACAGCAAGAATGAGATAATTTGGCAGTGAAGTGCTCTCACATGCAGAACTGTTTTTGAAAGAATTCTTGACTTAAAGTTGGTTTCAGTAGGTTTTCAATAAAAACCTTATTCTTAATGTGTCCTTTTGTCGATATGCTTGAACAAACACGGCAACAAAGTACCTTAATAACGAAGTGACGTTCGCAGGCAGGACGATTCTTGATCGAATTCCACTTGAAGGCATCTGTTCTCATTGTAGCAATGCATTCTTTGGAAGTTTTTATTAAACCGGTTAGCTTAAAACGAAAATGCTTTATATTTCGTTTTCGTCTCGATAAAGCTAAAGGATAAAGCTCCCGGCGTTGATCAATCCCTGAGGGATGCGCCATACACTCGACCTCATTAAGTATCGTTCGAGATGATTGAATGCATATATGGCCTCTACAATGCCTCGCGGTGGCTTACTGATGTATCGAGTCAGTGCTGCTATTCTCCCAGACAAACCTGGTACCAATTTCCGAACCATGGAGGGATGGAAGGCTTGGTGGGCCATGGGCGCGGGGATCGATTCCACGTGTGCCTCGCACTTGGCGCCTTCAACCACTGCACCATACTCGCCCTTCGTCTTGACATGACAACAAAATCTCTCACGATGCGCAGAATAATTTCACTATGAAAACTCGACAGGAATCACTGCGGCTCTGAAGAAAGCGGTGGCGCCGAAACGTGAGAAACGTTCATTTCTTCGAATACTCAGCTTTACCAATGTTGGATAGACGGTTTCCCATGAAATGCTTTTGTTGTATTGCATCTTTCTTGTTGAATAAAAGTGGGTTTTCCAAAAAATCCTTTTCGTTCCATTGCATCTACTCATTTTTTCCTACTCAATCTTTCCTGTGTTATTTAGCTCACGTTTCAACATTACGTGTTTCTCCTACAAACTCCAAAGTAAACTTGTTCTTTCCCCATCCTTTTCTTTTTCCTTTCCTCGTCGCCTTCTTTCCAGAGACGTTTTCTTCTTCTTCCTTTTTAAACGGTTTCGTCTATTTTAGCTTTTTAGTGCCTTTTTAAAATAAACGCTGACGTAAACCTAAAGAATGTAGAAGGTGATAATGGAAAGTCTAAAAGCAATACCTGAGTCATCGTTCTAGCTTTGCCTAAATCTATACCTCTTAGTGGAATGGAATTCCTAAGAAAAACTATGCGTTGAAAGTAAATCGGTTTATGAAGAGATCGGACCCATGAGACTATTCCTGTAACACGATTTTTCAATCTGAAATTTGAAGGAATTTTAAATTGGAAAGCAGAGATTTTCAATAAAGAATTGGGTTTTGTTGTGATTAATTTCGATATGTTACACATGGCGCTTAATTTATGAGATAACTTAAATGAGACCTGAAAGCGATAGCACATTTGCTTAGCCTTTGCAATTTAGGGCTGCTTTGTTATGTTCTTCCTCATAACACAAGAAGAAAACTACGGCTTAGTTGTACTGCAATTTAGTTGGTACCAGCAAAAATCTACATTTATTCACTAACTATTACTACATGTTTCAAAGTGACAGTGATTAAACCTCAGCATTAGTAATCAATACTTTCTGGGGTTATTAACCTGACACCAAGTTGATAAAGATGTTTATTCGGCTAACCTTTCGACGCCTTCGTATTTCTCTGAGGCGATGATACAACTTGATGGTCCACTATTGTTCGTCGAGTCGAGTCTTCTTTATTGGGGCACCATTTTCAGCATCTCTTCGATAGGAAGGCGAAGACAACACTTCGAAAGGACGAACGACTGTGGACGATCAACTCTAATCATCGGCTCTGAGGAAGAAGAAGACGTCGAAACATTAGTCGAGGAAACATCTTTATTAATATCTTGTTTACTCAATATTCCAAGAAGACATCGCCAAATTATTTGTTGACGTTTGTTGACTTTTACGCCTATTTTTTTATTTCCTGTAAACTTTCAAACGAGACATGGAAGGGTGCGATGTTGACTAGTCGTCATGATGAGCCATGCATTCTACCGTATTCGTAGCACTGTAAAGATAATTGAATCACTGTAGAGGTAGTTGAATGCATATTTAGCCTTACCAGTGGGCCTTCAATTGCATGAATTTTGGTTTTTTCTATTCTCCTGGACAAGTCTGGTAGTGCTTTGCAGCACCGGAGCTATGGACGGTTTAGTAAATCCTAGACGGGGTAAAAAGCCGACGGCCGTGTGTGGATAGAAAGGCGCTTCTTAGCACCTCACTGTTTATAAAGGGAGATAAGGAATAACTCGTTTAGCGTTAATCAGTGTTTGAGGGAGACGGAATGCATTTAATCTTACCAAACATAACTGAAGGTAATTTAATACATATCTGGTATACACAAGGTGGCCTATTGATGTATCGTCTCAATGCCGCTATTCTTCCGGACAGGTTTGGTAGCAATTTGCTGACCGCTTTGCGATGGAAGACTTGTTGAACCTAGTGCGTTGGATGCAATCGTCGACCAAGTGTTCATTGCTAGTCACCTTTAACCACTGCGCTACACGTGTGGTTTTATATGCACATGCATATACATGAAAGTTCGTGTGTTCTTGAACAGAGTCGCTTCTGATGTTTCACATTGTACGACAGGTCAAAGAATCAAAAATTCGTTGTTGTCTTGAGGCTGAAAGACGAGCTAATGGCATTGACTAATCAAGTGAATTTCAAGAGGGCCGTATTAGCCTGAGAATTCTGTCGAATGACGCTGTTTGTCTTCCGTTAAGAGAAAGCAGTTTCTCACCACTCACTTAGCACCGCTGTCTAACGGGTGCTTGTCCTATGGATCGTCTTCATCGTCGCATCGTTCCGTTACATTCATGCGAGTCGTGTGATTGTAGGTGTCACAGCTGCCTGTCATCCCAATGCATCAGGTCACAAGACTCTACTGTTCTCCGATTGGCGAGAATTGCTTTGGAAACAGGCACATTCATTGTGACTGCTTGAATAATTCAAAACAAGTCCACATTTGTAATGATTTGTGATTCCTTTGTCCTGACCCTCTCAATTATTATCCTTGTGACGCGCGCCTAGCAGTTGCTTTTCAAAGACATCATCTTCACAATCTAACCCTTTTCTGTACCCTAACATTTTCACCCAATTTTCTGATTTAAACCGTTTTTTTTGCAAACTTTTTTCGCAACTTTTTTAATGACAGTTTTCCTATTTCATTATCACCTTATTTCTCCTCTCTAGTGGTTAGAAGTTCGCCTTTGGACACAAGTTGACCGATACAGCCAATTTTTTTGATATTTAGTTACTAGAATAGGAATTTTTATTTATAGATATATTACATGGCCAAGAATGATGAATATAATCCAGATCGATGATTAAAGCCACTTAAACGGTATGTGTTAGTTCAGCAAAAATTCTTTGCTGGAAGTGAATAGTTCTCCTTATTCTCGCCTGCTAGGTGGGGCTTTCTTCCAAGTAGGAGCTGGGCCATGTTGCTAGGACTGAATGAAGTAACTAAGTGATCATGTCAAGAGGAAGCATCCGTAGACAGTGCCTATAGAGCAAATAACGATATGAAAAGTGTAGTAACAACATAATGAAGTAGACAGTACTCCCTACGATGGCACAGAATGGCCTCTACACTTTTTTCCTTTAAGAAAACGAAGACTTTGAAATATTACCCGAATAAAAGTTGCAAGACAACTTCTATAAGCTCATGAATATAACAAAATATTTTCGGTCTCTGTACCCCTCTCTGCCATGAAGTACTGTGTGTTCTTTTATTACTTGTTATGGAAAGCTAGAGTCTAGTTTCCATATGGAATGTCATCCAAATGTTCCGTTCAGCAATCTGCTCAGATGCTTCACATGCAACTTTTTTTTGATGAGAAAGTCACTAAAGCGACCGAATATGTTACCATTTAATCGATTCGGAGGCATGAAGTTGTTGTTCATCCAGGACTGGGTACCGAAGGTGAGGTAATGTATGTACGAAAAGAGGATGGATTATTATCTGAGTCTTGTTAGCTTTTCTATTATTATACATCATATACTACATCACATATATCGCACTGTGCGAATCCAACACCTTTTGCGTCCGATTTGTTTTCTCGCATTCTTTATCCATGGAGGAGTTAGACTCTTTTCCGCATGTGAGTTCGGCTGCTGCTTCACGAATTTTTCATTTTCGTCGAATGTCACGGTAAATTCTGGTAGAGCCAATCTTCTCTGAAGTCCTAACATAGCTGTGTGAGAATGCTCCTATGTGTATTAGAGGGAGTGAGGTTATCCCAGACAAGTGTGGTACCAACATTTCAGCCTCGAAGCGACGAAGGGCATGGTGAATTCGATGCGAGATCTAACCAACACCTCGGCTTTTGGGCTATTCGCGATCTGAATAGCATCATTACCACTGCGCTACCCGCTACCCTTTTCTTACTGTTTAATGGAAATTTATAACAAACACAGTTGGATTCCATAGATATATTCATACATAGATATATAAAGTTGGATTATATACATAGATATATTATACATACATAGATATATAAAGTTGGATTCCATAGATATCTGTTGCACTAAGATTTTTGACGCCGAGATGGTGATGGCAAATTCCCACTTTCTTCAGTTCATCTTCTGACCCGTGTAGAGAAGTTCCGCTAGAAAAGGTAAGAAAACAAAGTTGATATTTTAGTTACTGAATAATAAGTTAAAATTGTTGTTATAACTGCAACCTCGACTTAATTGGGTTCATTGCCGACTTGGGCCCCACAGATCAATCCCGTTGGCGGGTGATTGCTGATGGCAAAAGATCGATAGAAATAGCTGAGAGACAGGCGAAACGAAGGGCCCGCATGATGTGGTAGTGAAAGTTTTGGCTACCGAAAGGCGTAATAGCGCATTCGTTCTCCATCGCCAACACCTGCGGTCCGGATTTTTGCAAATATTTCAGCATCATCAAAGTTGATGTTGTCTAAGTGTTTGGTTGGTAGTGGGTCGTTTGAATTCGTGTTATTTTACGCCTTAATATCTCCTTTGTTTCTTATTTATTAGCTAATGTTTTCGTTTTCTATCTCTCTCTTCATTAGCGTTTGGAAGTCCTAGAGATTACCGCAGTGAGAGCTAAGAACTAGTTTTGTATGCCTCGACATCAGATTTTTTGAGTATTCCAGAACACCCGTCATTCGGTTCGCAGTCTCACATTCGTCATCCATGAATGTTTCGAATTTGTATGTGCGTGATCTCGTTTACCTCATAAAAGTCGTTAAATACTAGCGAAGCACCAGGTTTTTCAGAAATTAACGTTGGATCTGTAATTTAATATTTCTGTGCACATATCTTAGCAACAGCTTTTTTCGGAAGCGGCGCTGCATGCATCATTGCAACGCAAATTTTTGAAAAATTTAAAAACGATTAAAGGATAGAGGATTGATCAATCCCTGAGGGATGTGCCACGCATTCGCCTTCATTAGGCATCGTTTGGAGGTGATTGAATGCATATCTTCCCTTTACAATGACTCGCGGTGGCCTACCGACGTATCGACCCAATGCACCCTATCTTCCCAGACAAATCTGGTACCAATTTGCTGACCCCGGAAGCATGGAAGGCTTGGTGCGCCATGGTGTTCGATTCCACGTGTATTCTTTCTTGATAAGCTTGCACGAGGTTGATAAATATATTTATTTTCGGCTAACGTTTCGACGTCTTCGTCTT
>UYYA01005553.1:0-17202 GCA_900624975.1 Angiostrongylus costaricensis | reverse complement strand
TGCGAAACAAAGGACCCGCATGGTGTGGTGGTGAACGCGTTACTCCCCGGAAAGGATAATAGCGCGTTCGTTCCCCACCGTAGACACCTGCGGTCCAGAGTTTTGCAAATATCTCAGCAACGTTGTGGTTGTATTTCGCTTAGTAACCTGCCATGAAAATTATAGAAGGCAGAAAACAAAACGTTAAACATTGTGATTTCAACTACAGCCATAGCTTAACTGGGTTCTATGCCGATTTGCGCTCCCCAGATCAACCCCGCTGACGGGTGATTGCTGTGGCAAAAAGATCGATAGAAATAGCTGAGAGACGTGCGAAACAAAGGACCCGCATGGTGTGGTGGTGAACGCGTTACTCCCCGGAAAGGATAATGGCGCGTTCGTTCCCCACCATAGACACCTGCGGTCCAGAGTTTTGAAAATCTGCAGTGTTACGAATGGGATTAAACCCATCACTGTTCTCTAACGGATTGGTCAACTGTAGAAGCTTTGTTTATAGACGGCACAAATTTTTCTGGCGGGTATCTTTAACAGTACTACCAGTAATACATCTGATTACTAACATTCAGGTATATTTTTAGCCAACTTCTTCGTGATGTCCAATGCGATGAAAATTAAATATTTTCATATTCAAAAGATATCTCGATGCTATCTGATAATGACACCGACTTCCGCAGGAGGAACTGTCTAGAAAAAACAAGTCATTCTCACCGGACAACCACTACTGTCAAATACCGAAACACTGCGCGAGAGAGCTTCGCCAAGTGAGGTTGTCTCATTCCAAAGATGCTCCATTGAAGAAGACCCGACATGACACAAAGATGAAGAGACAACATCGAAAAGTCGAACAACTATGGACCATTGACATAGATCAGCAGCCCTAATAAAGACTAAGACGTAGACATCTGAACCGAATAAAGCTGTTTATAAAACTCTTTTATTTATCGGTGAGCGAACACTTTTCTTCCACGACAATATGCCCCCTTTGGGGCGGTCCACTAGCCAATGCCGAGGGAACCACCGTGACACATTTGCCTCAATGGATTACCAGGGATACTGCTCCAAAATTTTTCTTTCAACACAACTACGAGTGGAAGGAAGAATGCTTCTGATGAGCTTTCATCTTGGGATTAAACAGAAAGAATCAAAAGGAAATTGTGGAATGGAATTCGAAATTTGCACGATTTGCAAGCATTTGCAAGGAAAGCAAGCAAAAATTTGCACGACTTGGGAGCACGCCATGTTGCTTCACCTGTTGCCAAAATGAGATCCTTCTATGAAAGAGATCCGTTGACCGTCTTTCCTATACTTTCCTTTTACTTGATTGCAGGCTTTTCCTGAATTTATTCGTAGAATATAATCCGCATAAGCGAGAATCCACGCATGTATACATGAAGACATTATGGCAAATGCGGAATGTATGGGCCAAATCGGCGCAGCAGGTAAGGGGAATCCATCTCCTGTTCCAGTAGCACTGGAAGCAGAAATTTGAAAAAAAACTGTTCCAAACTTAAACAGTGCTTTGATTACAAAAGAGGAGGTTAAACATAAATTGACCTCCACTGAAAATCGGTTTTTGCTCTTCGTAATTGAGAAGTTTGCTGTTGAAAAGAGGAAACACGTAAGTGCCAGACTTAACAAATACATTAGCCTAGTGTTTTGAAATTCACCACAAAGAGTAGTATAATGTTTTATGGGATGTCAAGCCCGTCCCAGTTTTGCTGATTTATAATCCTACATAGAATGCTGTAATGTGAGCAGAAATACCACAAAATTGAAGACGGACGAATGGGAGCAAAGCGCAATCCAGAAACACACGAATCGGTAGGCAACCCGTGCATACCTTAAAGTAGAGTTTCAAAGGTGGCATACTCTACATCAATGCTGGAGTAATTATCGAAGAACTCATTCCAGTATAGCGGCGCATTTTCACGCGAACCAGTGGCCTCGAAAATTCGAAGATGGACTAAAAGGATTTTCTAACTATCGGGAATTGCGGAGAACTGCTCATATAGAGAAAAGGTTAAGAAATGTGACTGAAAAAACTAGTTGAACACAGAAATACGTGCAGGCAATATTTATGGAAAAATTTTATTCGTGTTGAAAAGCCTAGACCTGAAAAAGGTGTAACACATGAGTTGGTTCATTTGAGCGTTTTCATTGCTTTTCACTAGAAGCTCATGGATCACCGCCGTTGTTTGGAAGCGAACGGTTTGATTTACTAAAACCTTCGCAACAAAAAACAACAACAGCAGCACTAGTCAGTTGTTTAATGAACATAGGAGAACCAGCTGAGCTCTCTCCATACGACGAACACTGCCTACAACTTCGAAGATATGATGAGAAACAACACGACAAGTCTAGAATAAAACATCCTATGGTTATCGTAACAACGTTGAATGCTAGGTAAAGGGCCAAATAAGATATCTGCACATGCAATAGTGGAATTCGTTTGAGTTCCTTATAAAAGAAAAAAGATCTAGGACTCGCTTCCTGTTCAACTCAAGCGCGACAAACTTTATCAAATCACCGATCTCATTGATGTCACGCTGCTCCATCCATGTTACGTCACGACTTGTGAACTCTCATGAAAGTACATCGTGGTGAAGGAACAAAATTATAAGGCAGATTGAAACTGAATTCTTTAAATAGCTGTCTCAGCATATAACATACTCAAATCTGGATCTCCATGAAAAAAGCAGCTCCAAAATTAGTTATCCAACCCGTCTAATAAATCTGATAAGCTGCTTTTGTCAAACGAAAATGCTATCAAAGCGCGATCATATCATAATATTGGACCACTCCACTGCAACAATGTAGTGCGGCAAATCACTTGATCTCAATTCTTTTCGCGTTCAGAGGTTTTAAGTAAGAAGAAATCAACACTTCCTCGTTTCACAGAACACCGGAGAAAAACAGAAGTGAGGTTTCGGCTTGAAATTTTCGAAACCCACTACTTTTAGCCTAGTTAAGTTTCGCAAGCCTGCNCATGCAATAGTGGAATTCGTTTGAGTTCCTTATAAAAGAAAAAAGATCTAGGACTCGCTTCCTGTTCAACTCAAGCGCGACAAACTTTATCAAATCACCGATCTCATTGATGTCACGCTGCTCCATCCATGTTACGTCACGACTTGTGAACTCTCATGAAAGTACATCGTGGTGAAGGAACAAAATTATAAGGCAGATTGAAACTGAATTCTTTAAATAGCTGTCTCAGCATATAACATACTCAAATCTGGATCTCCATGAAAAAAGCAGCTCCAAAATTAGTTATCCAACCCGTCTAATAAATCTGATAAGCTGCTTTTGTCAAACGAAAATGCTATCAAAGCGCGATCATATCATAATATTGGACCACTCCACTGCAACAATGTAGTGCGGCAAATCACTTGATCTCAATTCTTTTCGCGTTCAGAGGTTTTAAGTAAGAAGAAATCAACACTTCCTCGTTTCACAGAACACCGGAGAAAAACAGAAGTGAGGTTTCGGCTTGAAATTTTCGAAACCCACTACTTTTAGCCTAGTTAAGTTTCGCAAGCCTGCAGATGTCTTCTCCCCGTTCTAGTATTTCTTTCCCCTTATTTTTTCTCGTTTTTGTTCGCTGTTTTTGAACTTTTCTAGAAAGGTATCTCAGAATGTCAAAGCATCTACTAGAGGTAAAGAGCTATAGTAGCAAAATTGTTCATCATACTTCGGCAACCAGTGGGGATTTAGGTGATGTTATATTTTGTCAACGCTGTGCTTCGCTGCACGCCCAGCTCAGCGATTCATTTTTGTCGTCCACGTACGGTTACAAAAAAGGAATGAAAAACCACTGAAGCAAGTCCCTCTCACAGATTATAATGTACGATGGAGACATCAAGCACAGTTTTTAAATGTGCCCTGCAATACACATAGGATTGATTCCGTCCCACAACCTCATTAAGCCTTCCACCCTCCCCCTCCTTCGCACTCATCCTCCAGTGTCAGTCAACAATTTAATATCATTAATATTTGGAAAGATAGGAGCACCAGCTTGATACATCGGCACGGCACAGCAAATCGTGGTATAGGCCAGGTATACATTGAAGAACCTCCAACAGTGCTTAATGAAGTCGAATGCATATCCACACCTCAGGCCTTAATAAACGCCGAGAGCTTCACCATTTATCTTTCTTCAAATCTACAATACTTTACCAGTAGTTCATTATCGTTTCGGTAATTATCGCTGCACGCAGTGAACACAAGAAATTAATTCTTTGCTCATGGCTGATCTAACGCGATTATGAAGCCATATCAGAAATTCAGCCAACTAATGTGCTTTAAACTTGTGTGAACTTTTATATTGACCGCTAGTGACGGTAATTGAAAGATAAACTCTTTGAATGCCAGCATGACAACGATCAGATGATATAGGAATGGTAGACGAGTTCTGGGTTAACCCGAAAGAGTGAGGCACAAAAACTTCTTAATATATTTCCTGCAGCTTATTCGTTTTTCCATATGATACTTCATATACAACCCATGTTCTGATAAGCTGAATTTGTCAGTGAGGTAAAATCCGCTACTCGCCATTGCATTTTTAAGTTGAAAGCACCAGTAACCGATCTCCAGCCATTACTTTCCCGTAGATATACAGATGATTGCTTTGTCATTTCCTCAACACAAAAAAGTGGACAAATATTTAGAATTATTGCATGAACGTATAACTCGTACATAATGCTGAGATATTTGCAAAAATCCAGGCCGCAGGTGTATGCGGTGGGGAACGAACGCGCACTATTGTCCTTTCCGGGGAGTAGCGCACTTCACCACCACACCATCCGGGCATACACCTGTGGTCCGGAGTTTTGCAAATATCTCAGCATTATATACGAGTTATATTTCGAGACATACCCTGCCATTAAAAAGAAAAAGGCAGTAAATAAAAGGGTTAAGATTATTGAATGAACAGTCAGAGTATATTATGTTTAGTCAAGAGAAACCGAAAGGAACTTGCCTTTCATTTCTGAACGTTCAAACTAATCCACCCGATGGCGGCTACATTACCGGTTTATCACCTCTCCTCTCACCCCTCACACACTAAAAGAGCGATTGTAACAGACACGTTTCGAAAAGCAACTAGTGTGTGCAAAAGAAGAGAGCAGAAGGAGGAACCCCAAAAATTGGCGAAGCAATTAGCAAGATCCAGTAGCTAGGAGGCTGTAGCTCTTCGGGATAGGTGTAATGGAAAACCCAATCCAACTGCTTGCATGACCTTCTAAATACAAGGCAAAATTGAACAATATGTCCTAACAGTGGAAACGGTGATTGGATGAGTTCGGGTGCAACTTATGTGATCTCTTGTAAAGCTTTCGGGGACGAATACATTAGCGAAAAAACCACTCCGTGCCTTTATAAAGCAACATCTAGACAGTAAACTTAAAGTTAAACCAAATGCTCCACAGACACCCAAAGCACACCGAGACATAATAAGACTACAGCGCGGAATAATTTGAAATAGAACGTACCATCCTCACACAGAAATCGAAAACACCAGCACGCCAACTGTTGAGGTAATCCAAATAAATTCCAAGGATCCAAAAAATGAGTCGCAAAGAGTAATTCCTCGTGAGAAAGCGTGATCTCAAACAGTATTCAATACTGATACTTTGGTGTGAGAGGCAAATTATATTCCCATGCGAACTACATGCGGTTAGCCTCCACGTAACATGCTTAGTGGAGCACTCGTGGAAAGCGGTGAATTTACGAAAAAGCTGTTTTGTGCTCAATGTGATTAAAATCTTAGTTTAGCACTTCTTTGGTCTGGATATGAAGGTGTCTTTCCACACTCTAAATAGCGCGAAATCCGCCTATACGTCAGCTTGCTCATGAATAAAGAATAGAATAACAACCTCGCGTCTGTTCATCAGGAAAACAGTGAATTACACGATCAATGCCCAGCTTAATAGAAATCGATCGTGGGAATTACTCTCTTTTGAGCCTACGCAAATACAGGCAGACAATTATTTTCCCAAGATCACAATTTTGTTCTAAGAAACGTTGTTTTATTAAAAAAAAAAATAAAACTTTTGGCGTAGAAGAACGATTTACGTTACAAGTTTTATTCCGGGGTGATGCACATGGAAACTAAGACATTTTGAAGCCATGAACATGATGGCATAGGAGAAACATGATAAACCACAAGACTTACACCAGACATCAATTTAGCGAGCGCTTTAAGGAATACGCTTCACCTCGCACATCAGAGTTAACGCGATAGTGAAGAAAGTTCCGAAGGAATTCATTACAAATGGAGGTGGTGAAAGGCGACGAGATGCTATGTTTCCCTCGCCCAGTTTGATATAACGATATTAGTGGTGTGACGATAAGGTAGAACATTTTGAAGAAGGATGCAGGTAGAGCAGTGGCCGTGGTCCCATTGATGCGCACAACACACTAATGGGTCGGCCAGAATGCATAATGTATGCAATATGCGATGATGCTTTGGACGCAGATTTCGAAGAATGCGAATTAAGAAGAAAGAATTAAGGTTTAACCACTGACATATAGGCAAAGTGGACGTATCCAATGGCGAATTCTATCCAGTGCATTTCTTCTAAATGGTTAATTTTGCTTCACAAGGCTTTTCAATGCATTTTTTGTAACTCGTATGAGATGCTGAGATATTTGCAAAACTCCGGACCACAGGTGTATGCAGTGGGGAACGAACAGGCGCCGGTGTCCTTACCGGGGAGCAGCGCACTTCACCACTACACCATCCGGTTTCCTGCATTTTTTGTACTTAATACTATCTAGGATCCCATTTCAGAAGTTGCCTTTGTCAAACTGTCTATGGTGCTCAGTAATTTATTAAGACCAACCCTTTGTCGGATCTTATCCAATCACATTAATTAGCCTTAGTTGACGTGTGGAACTGTCTGGTGTAAAAAAAAAAGCACCAACGGAGACTAAACATAAATTGGGAGACGTCCCCAAGCAAAGGGCAAACAATAGTGCTATATAGAAAATAACGGACATAAATTAGGAGCTCTCTGGAGTGGTAGAGAGAGAGAGCTCTTCCACACTCCCATCATGTTTTCGATCTCTCAATTTTTTCCTGCTATATTAAAATTTTTCTCTTTTATTGAAAACCAGCAAATCCATAACTGACATAAAATCAGACTTTCTGCCAAACATCGACCACTCAAAGTTTAGGGTTCGCTGTTACAGTTAGGAATTGGTTTTGAAACAGGAGTTAAGATTTTTTCGCTTCGATGTTTTTTTTAAGTGGTAAGGTTGCTTTTTTACTTTTATTCTTTCATTTATAGAATAAGGAGCACCATCCGGAGCAACTGGGAAGCAGAGAATCTCATCTTGCAGATTGCTGCTTTTGTCAGAATATAGTTCGAAGAGTGAGGTAAATATTTCGAAACCGACTTTCCCTCAACCTCGGTGTGACTAATCAATATACATTCTTTCTTGATAAGCTTGCACGAGGTTGATAAATATATTTATTTTCGGCTAACGTTTCGACGTCTTCGTCTTCCTTAGAGCCGATGATCCGAGTCGATGGTCCATGATTGTTGTTCGTCTCGACATTGCAGCTTCGCCTTCGTGTCGAGCCAGGTCTTCCAGTGATCCATCTTCTCGAATGAGGCATCCTCACTCAGTGATGCCCTTTTATACACGATGCTGATGGTGGATATATAATGATAATGTCCGGTGGTAACAACCTGTATTTCTTCCGTACATACATCATTGCGGACATGGTGCAGAAGTCGGTGTTTTATCAGCTAGCACAAAGCGTAGTAATATTAGTGTGTATATTTTGAAATTTATCCAAAACGCCTCAAGAGTTTTGCGCGTTGATGTTTTGATTCCTGCGCTAGGATCCGAACAGTGACTTTAAAATCATCACCGTTGTGCTTTTGTGCCCTATGCGTACCTAGAGAAGTGTTTAGACGGATTTTAACTTTCCCATGTAGATGTTCTTTTATGCGGACACAAAAGTGGTCTACCCGTTTCCCCGATATATTCCTCGCCGCATGCATTACATGAGATCAAGTATATTATACCTAAACTCATGCAATCCCCGTCTCTCCCGTTAGGACAGATCATACGGTTTTCTGAGCTGCCCAAACGATCATAGAGGCGGTTTCGAACTAACTGACGGGTTTTGGTTGGGATGTCAACAGTCGTCACACAACTTTCAAGACCACTGTTTCTTAAGCACCTCTTAATGGCGTGACTTACTTCATTTGGTATGAAGGGTAGCTTAAAGTGGACCTTACGTCTAAAATATTATTTTGGAAAACTACCCAACGTTTTTCTCTAACTCGAGTGGCTTTCACTTCGTAGCCATTGGAAATGGCAATGTTTCGTGCCAGGCTTTGCGATTCTTTACTTTCCTCTTCTCCTGTGCACATATTCTTAGCTGTACGATACATGTTTTTGATAAGTGTTTTTTCATGTGTGAAGGATGAGAGGGGAGGCAGTGAACTAGAATGTTTTTACTACTTGGCTTGCGATACCATTTTGTTACATAGCCACTTACTGAGAGCTTTATTTGGATGTTTAAGAAAGGAAGCCAGTTCTCGGTTGATTTTTCTCGTGTAAATTTTATATACTCTGACTGTCGGTTTAACAATTCAAAGCACTTATCCATCTGTTTTCGTGTGGAACAGACGATGAAGCAGTCGTCTATGTATCGACAGTAGAGTAAGGGCCGGTTTCGAGTTATGAAGGCTCTAAACCCGCGGCCTTTGCCTTGTCGACCCATTCTTGATTTAATTTTCGGCATTGAATTCTATTTCATTCCGCCCTGTTTTAAAATGATGTTTTGACCCCAGGTCGTCTTGCTCGCGACCCCACGTGAACTACGTGTGGGCCGGTTCCACACGTAACATCACGGTGAGTGGCCTTTCTGTTCAATATGGCGTCTATTTAAAAGTCTGATCTTCATTAATACTTTAACCTTTTTCACCGAATAATTAAAGTATTCTTATATAAAACATGTCCAGGCTCTGAGGAAGACGAAATCGCCGAATTATCGGCCATCTGCCAAAAACAACAACGACAACGAAGACCTATACCAACTTTGCATCAGCTAAAGAAGATGATCATAGAAATAAATACATCTGTAAAATATTCGTCCACATTAATGATGACAAATAATCCTATCTAAGCACAAGCCCGTTTCCTTCCTCTTCGTATGCATTCTATCCTTTCCTTATAACTCAGCGTGTTCTTGCATTCGGAACGTCAAGCTAATCAGCTTGTCAGCTTGTTCGCTTATTTTTGCCTTGCAACTGTTGTCTACAAAGGTGTGCTGGGAGCACTTGGTAGTACAACGGAGTCGAGGCAATGCAATTTTGTTGGAATCTAAAGATGCGAATAAGTTTACTGTGAGGTTTATAGTTCATGGGGAGACACTGTAAAAATTCTCACAGTGGTTTATTATTTTATTCTAGCGGGAATCTGCCGGGAACTGCCAAATTCCAGCGCTCACGCACTCTTCTTCGTGTCTTCATGGAGAATGCTCTCTGTGCCGGCCGAGTACTGCCTTAAACAACAGCAATGGTGTCTCATCACAAAATAAACTCGTTTTGAAGGGAATATTTGGTAAATAGTTAAGTGGAAATAAAAAAAATTTCCCGAGCCATGCCTGATGTAACGTCTGTGTCAAACGGGCTCTCGATAGAGCACAAAAATTTGGGTTAAAGGTTCTTTGGAGCAATCCACATTCGCTGAATTGGCACTCGTAAAATTTAAAGTATTTGATCCGTTATATGGTCCAGCTACTGAACTATGTTGTCATTCAACTTGTTATATCGTCATTATTGAAAGTACTCCCAATTACGCTTATTTGCTCCGTTTACTCATCGTTGTTTATTTTTTGTTCTTAACACCCTGCAAATCACAAAGAGCTCTTTCAAATAAAAGTAAGGTACTGTATAGTGCTTTGAAGAATTTCACAAGCCAAAAAACCGTAATGCTTTGAATGTGAATTTGGCAGAATGCGGTAAAGGTATAACGACCGAGATGTGTGCAGACCGGACCTATCCAATGACGCATTCTTCCAATGCATTGCTTTTAAATGGTTTATTTTGCAACTTAGAGCTTTTAAATAAATTCTTTGCACTTAACAACTCGTCCGTCTGGAGAGTTTTGTCAGAAGTTGCCCGTGACAGTCTGCTCTCGGCTTTTAATAATCTGAAGAAGTCAACCTTTTGTCAGATCTTCTTCAATCACATTAATGAACCATGGTTAACATACGACATGGTATGCTGTAAAAAAAAACACCAAAATGAACCAAGCATAATCCGCGAGACGTCTCCAAGTATTGGTATTGAAGAACAGACAATAAAAACATGTAGAAAATAGTAGGTATCTATTACGAGCTATCTGAATGGTAGAGCCGCCTCTTCCATACTCTGTTCATTTATGTTTCTTGAATCATACTTTGCATAAAAAATTTTCTCTATTGTTGCGAAACAAGTCAAAGCGTACCCCATATAAAGTTAGACATCCTCCTAAACATCAGCCGCTGGTCGAAATCGAGTGCTGGTGCTATAGGTTAGGAATCGGTTTTGGATCGTTGAGAGGTCCATTTCTTTCGTAGGACTGCTCTTTTCTTTTATTCCTTCGTTTGTAGAATAAGGAGCGCAGTGTGGAGCAAATGTGAGAATCTCATTCTGCATATTGCTATTTTTGCAGGGGTGTAGTTAAAAGAGTATAACAAATATAAGTATTGCTTTAACGAGTAAACACGGAAACGAGCCGGAACGGTGTGTAGTTGTATTTTGGACTGTTGCGTGTGTAAGCTAAAATATTTAGGATTAAATTTGATGCCATGGCGCAACTACTATGCTACGGCTTGGCTCAATTTAGTGCATACTTTACTAGATATGCTTCACATAACCCTTCATGTTTAGACGTTAGTGACGATAACTCCTGCAAAATTCGTTGCAAATGGTCCTGATGACAGGCGACGAGCTACTCTGTTCAGAACACCCTGCCACATTTCCCTCGACCAGTTCGCCATGATGACATTGGTGGTCTGAAAGCACTACCTTTAATGAGGCAGGAAATTTTGAACAAACTTGCATGTAGAGCAGTGGTAGTGGTCAATGAATATGCGTATGCTCCTGTCTCAACGCCAGCCAAACCTAATAATCTCTCATTCACCAGGAGGCGGTATATTGGCATAAGACTTGTCTGGGATCATATCGCTCCGTGCAGCTCACAGAGGTTCTCGGCTCAAGACAGCACCAAACTAACAAACATTTAACGACATTCACAAAGAAGACTAAAATTCCCACGCAGTGAACAAAACCCATGAAAACTCGAAAATCTTCGATAATGGATACCGGGAAACAAATTGAATGGAAAAATCGCTGCAACCTGCACGTTTACCGTCATTGCTGGCCTTGTAGAAAAAATTTCGTGTAGAACAAGCCACTTTACCGTAAGACGTCCAGAAATCACCAGGTGTTTCTGGGAAACGGGTCGAATACTCATTGGCATACTGGCCATGCACATATTCACGATACATATGCTCGTCACTGTGCCTCCAACTATGAAGTAGTGATTTCCCATATTTGCCATGACTGCAAAAAGACTTGTTAAATTAGTGCCAATTTTCAAACCATCACAGGCGCTATTCTATTTGTAGAATCTTCAGTGTCGAGGGAGTCGCGTACAAAGCCGAAAGCAAAGTGGAGACGAGGAAGAAAGTCGACTTCGCCTTACTAGCGAACTGCATATGCTGGAGCCCGCACAAACTGTGAAGGCAGGCCATTCAAGCATCCAAGTATTCGAGTAATAAACTCCGTAGGCGCAGAGAACCACCACAGCTCTAAAAATTATTATTGAACATCATGATTGACGGACTATAGGAAATTTTTTACCAGAGAAAGCTGAACAAATGAAAGTGGAAAGAACCGTGTTTTGTTCAGGAACGGAATAAAAGTGACAATGAGCTAGCATTTTCTTAGTCACATTTTTATGTGCCGTCTTCGAATACGGCGGACGCGAGAAACAATGAGCAGCTTCAATTTCCGCCCCATACTGGAAAAACAACTGTCATAACCATGAAGCGTCGTTATGCCGTAAAATCTGAGCAGCGACATAGTGGAATTGGGCTTTCCTTCGTTAAACATTCAGTGTTTAATACAGGAAGCGTTTCGAAAGTAAAAATGAACAAGAATTCCAATATCGAAACAGAACTCGTGGAGCGGTCTTCTTGATTACTTTCGGAATCCTCATTCATCGCTGAAAGAAATTGGAGCATTATTGCTCCATAATTTTGTTCAGTTGTTCTTCCCAGAACCTATTCCCACTCATCACTATGCAGTGTGAGTCTTGCAGTCTCCTATGCAGTCTTACGATATTGTGGATTCAAACAATTTCACCCACGTATAAGTCCTCAAAAAAAGGTGAAACGAGCTCTTTCTACAGCAGGATATTGAGAACGCCCAAATTGGCCCAGAGGGAACCGGCGGTGACTGTCAGTCCTTCCGCTTGGTGCTCGTTGTTTTAGTTACGACGGAGCAGTTCAACGACTTCATTCTACTCGTCAGCCTTGGCATAACCTCACTCTTACCGTCTTTAGCTCTTTCGGCAACAACATTTTTATCGAGAAGTCAGAGCTCATAACATTTAATACTCGGTTAAGGTGAAATAAAATTGAGGATTTTCAAACCAACTGAGCCAATGCAGAACTCAATTCTTAATTTTTCTTTATACTTCTGTTCAGCAAGCACGAGGTGCTATTTTATTTCTTTATTTACGCACAAGCTGACGTTTCGGCGGATTTCGCCTTCCTCAGAGCCTGGAAAGGTCAAGTTGACAGCAATCTACTCGGCCAAACACCTCCTTCTTAATTTTTCCTCATAACTGCTTTATTTTGCACAATTCTTTTCCATGTTCGCAAGTCCGCTCCTACAACACTGACTTACCATGAGTTCTTTTACGAATTGTCTGAAAGGCCAACTCTTACTCGTGTTGTCGTTTACTATCCGCGAGTACGAGCTTTCCTATCGACCAATATAGGAGACCACGACGAACCAAGCCAATGCTCAAATCAGTGAAAAACGTTTTCTTTTACGGAGATAATCGTACAACCTGTTTGTCATCTTTTTTTAAACCCTCCTTCGAGTCCTTTTCGGTCGTACAAATTTCCAATTCTAACGTGCCTTTCGGCATTCGGGCATTCGCAACTTCCCCAAAAAGAATTGCGGAGGTTGCGAATGCCGAAGAAGAAGTGAGTCACGGCCGCGGACCGCTGACGTTTAATATATCGTATTTTACTGACAAGCTAAAACAAGGTTGTTGCCAAATACGTTGCTGGTTGCCACCAAACTTGTTTAATTGACCATGAACAAATGGAACGTGGGGGATACAGCATACTGTTTTCACTTGCTATTGAATTCAGCTGCTGCCTGCGGATTTTCGTCTTCTTCATGAATGTCTTTAAATGCCACTCCAATAAATTGTTCTTAGAGACCTATTATGGCCACACTAGAGCGTTCTTGGTTGGATGGCAAGGATGAAACTCTTCCCAAAGAAGTCTGAAAGCAATCTACTCTTTTCTTAGGGTTAGTGTGAATGGCAAGCATTTAGGGAGGTCGGAGCAAGCACTGTGTTGGTGAGGAGTGGCATCGTAACTACTGCCCTGCTCACCCGTCTACGACGTTTTAAGGATTATTTCTTACCTAACAAGCATGCAGCGGTTAGGACGGTTTTAAGACGATAATTGAAGTCTTCCTCTCAAAAGACACTTGAAAGGTTGTCATAGAAAATTCACCATTCAATGTTCGCTCGTCAATTGGAAGACACTGAAAATTGAACGGTTCTACAGACGAACATCACGTAGGTTGGCCAATATTCGTCCTTAAGTCAATTTAATAGCTCGAAACACCCTGCACATTCTTGCTACTAAGCATCTGCAAGACCTTTAGTTAAGGGATTTGGGCCCTTTCATAAACACATCACTACTATCTTAACCCTTTTATTTACTGCCTTTTTCTTTTTAATGGCAGGGTATGTTGCGAAATATAACTCGAGAATTAGCTGAGAGACAGGCAAAGCGAAGGACCCGGATGGTGTGGTGGTGAAGTGCGCTACTCCCCGGTAAGGACAATAACGCGTTCGTTCCCCACCGCATACACCTGCGGTTCGGAGTTTTGCAAATATCTCAGCTTCATATACATCACTACAATATTATTGTTGGTGGTCCTAGATCCAATACAACACACTTCAAATAGTCTACTCCTTCGCTCTAAAAGCTTTTGTCGTTTGGAACATCTCTCGAAGACTAAATCTTTAGCTCTTTTAAAATTCCCGCAAAGATCGATTTCGTTCCACTGATGTACTCAGACTACGACTGATGTCTTCACTCTGTGGTTGAGTCCAGTCACAATATTAATCGAATGAGACAAAAATGGATGCATAGGTAGGAGAATTATTAATGGAAAAAGCAAACAATAGCCGCATAGTCTTAATCGTTTTATCTACTGCCTACTCTTTATTAATGGCAGAGTATAATGCGAAATGTAACTTCAATGAAGCTGAGACATTGATATATATTCGTTCTCCACAGCAGACCTCTGCGGTCCGGAGTTTTGCAAAAATCTCAGCTTCATTGAAATAGCCGCATAGTTTTATTCTCAGAAACGCTTGTTCCGTATTCGCTCTCTTCTCTTTTATATACAGAGTAATTTTTCAGCTCGTTATAGCAATGTGCTATATTTCTCTATGATGAAAAACTCAGATCAAACAAATCAGGCTCACCAGGCCGTCCATCCCTCCAGGGTCGACAAATTGGTACCAGACATTCCTCGCTTGCATTCTGAAGAGAAATACTTATTCAATAGTTCTAAGTCTTTCCGTTAATTTTATAAGAGTGCCACATGTTAACATAAAAGGACTTCATAGAACGCTTTCCAATTAGCTGCCAAGCAAGAACGTAATACGGCTATTACTAAGTACTTTACAGGTTATGTAAGATAGTAAGAGGGAGGCAGAGACTGAAAATGTTCGCACTTCTATCGGAAATATTCCCCACTCCAATAAACGCAACGTTCGTGACCTGTAAAAATAGCGCAGTTCTGATGTAGAACGATGTCCAGCCATTAGTCACATAAACGCGTCGCTGCAGAAGTTGAGCTAGTTGTACTGCCAAAGTGCTTTCTGGACTATATTCACCGGGTATCTTCCCAACGAACTACCGTTTCCCCACCACTTCGTTTCACTTCAAGGAGCTCATACTTTTCAAATCCTTTCGAAGGATTCGAGACTCTAAAAATCCTAGAATTTCACGCCGACTGCATTACACATACTTTTCACTTTTTACAAAAGCGAACAAATATCGGCGATTCTTGTTTTGATAAAAAAAAAAAGTTGCAGTGGCGCTGAGCTATATCATCGATGACTTGGACGTATTTTTTTTTCTCAATAGTAGAATTGGGCATAAGGATACGGAAATGGTATTGAAAAAGAGAAGAAACGGTTCATAGAAGTAAGGTATAGTAAAAAGTAAAGATCTCTGCACTTTTTAGAGACGAAACACTACTATTCAACTGTTATTCTAATATCTGGCATATAAACAAAGTCACCTATATCACCTGTAGTTCCGCTGATCGACGAGAGACTTCAGCGAGCCCGAATAAATCTTCCATTTTTCTCAGTCCCGTGCAAGAGTAGCAAAGTGGGTTCTGTTCCCTCTAGGACTCTTTGAGCATCATATCTATCTTCTAGGCCTTCCGTGAAGAATTCTGACCGTGGGATCGGTGATCTCTCTGCAGTACGTTTAATATCCCGAGGAATCCAGTCACTAACGGCTCTTGTCCATCGGTTGTCATTCATACGCATTACATGTCTGGCCCACCTTATCTTCGACTGTTTGGCGCACAGAACGGCACCCTTGATTTTTAATCGTTGAGGTAGGCGAGAGCTTCGGATACCTTCCCTTTTTTGTGCAACACGGGATACTCCTAGCATCTTCCTTTCGACTGCGCGTTCGATAACTCTGAGTCAGTTTTCATACTGCTTACGCAGCGACCAGGTTTCTGACGCATACGTTAGGGCAGGAAGTACCGTTGAGTCGAAAAGGTGGGCACGGAGTCTAGTGTTCGTCGTTTTCTTCACTATACCCTCGGTTCTCTTGAAGGCTCCTCACCCCACTCGTTTCCTTCTGTTCAGCTGTGGAGCTAAGTCGCTCAACATGTTGGTTTCCAGACCTAGATAGACATTACTGGAGCATTCGGATATATTTGTGTCGTTGAGCGTGAATGGGGCATACGAAACCAAACCCTTTCAAATGAACATCATTCTTGTGAGATTTAGTCGAAGGACCAATCTTTCCACAGCCTCCGCCAAAGTCGGCAAGCATTTGTTCTCCTTGGCTGGTGTTTGTTGTTACAAGGACGATGTCGTCAGCAAAGTGAAGACGGTGTAACTGCCGACCATCGATCTTCACTCTCATATTATCCCATTCCATTGTTCGCATGACGTTCTCGAGGGTGGCGGTGAATAATTTTGGCGAGATGGTGTCGCTTCGCCTAACCCCTCTTTTGGCGCCGATGTTAATATCGTTGTCGCTCCTTAACTATCAAGGACTTCCATAACTGCTTTTATTTTAATTGACTTCTTCGTTTTTGAGGCCTTCTTTAAAGGCGAGACAGAAAAGTCTTTTGCATGATGACGATACCTTGAGTAACTCCCAAGTCCGACTTTCTATTAACCTCGGCACTGATTGAATATATCTTTCTACTTCTGTTCAGCAAGCACGAGGTGCTATTTTATTTCTTTATTTACGCACAAGCTGACGTTTCGGCGGATTTCGCCTTCCCCAGAGCCTGGAAGGGTCAACTTGACAGCAATCCATTCGGCCAAACACCTCCATAACCAAACAAAGAAAACGCTAAACCAAGATTTCAATCACATTTAGCATAGCTCTGCACACTCACCGCTTTCTGAGTCTTCCACTGAGTATGTCGCGTGAAGACCGACCGCACAAAATTTACATGGAAGCGTAATGTTGTGCCCCTCCCATCGGAATAACAGGCTTATATACTGTCCAATATCACGCGTGATAACGAGGCATTCCTCCCTGCGGTTCATTTTCGGATTCTTGGAATTAATCCAGAATGCCTCTAGACTTTTACGCGCTTGTGTTCTCGATTCTTGCGCCAGGATCGTAACCCTTACTTCAAAATCTTCTCCGTTATGTTTCTGCGTGCT